>RXID01021566.1:37200-180020 GCA_005019695.1 Trichopus zeylanicus subsp. travancoricus
AGTAGTAGTAGCAGTAGTAGTAATAGTAGTAATCATAGTGGTCATAGCAGCAGGAGTTGCAGAATTTGTAGCAGTAGTAGTGGTTGTTGCAGTAGTTGTTGTAGAAGTGGTAGTAGAAGTATTAGTTGTACTGGGAGTAGCAGAAGTTGCAGTAGAAGTAATAATAGCAGCAGCAGTAGCAGTAGTAGTGGAAGCAATAGTATTAGTAGTAGTAGTAGTAGTAGTAGTAGTAGTCGCGGTCGTAGTCATAGGAGTATTAGTAGGAGTTGCAATAGAAGTAGTAGCCATAGTACCAGTAGTAGTTATAGTAGTAGTAGTTGTAGGGGTAGCATTAGTAGCAGTAGTAGTAGTGGTGCAGAAGTAGCAATAGTAGTAGTAATAATAGTAGTAATAGTAATAGTAATACTAGGGGTGGTAGTAGTAGTGGTGGTGGTAGTAGTAGTAGTAGCAGCAGTAGTAGTAGTAATTGTATTACTAGTAGTAGTAGTAATGGTAGTAGTAGTAGTATTAGCAGTAGTAGTAGTAATAGGATTATTAGTAGTAGTTGTTATAATAATAGTTGGTGTAGGAATGACAAAAGTAGTGATAATAGTAGTAGTAGTGGCAGTAGTAGCAGAAGAAGAAGTAGTAGTAATAGTGATAGTGATAGAAGTTGTTGTAGTAGCAGCAGTAATTATAGTTGGAGTAGCAGCAATAGTAGTAGTAGCAGAAGCAATAGTAATAATAGTAGTAGTAGTGCTACTAGTAGTAGTATTGGTAGTAGTGGTAGTAGTAGTAATAGTAGTAATAGTAGTAATAGTTCTAGGAGTAGCGATAACAGTAGCAAAAATAGTAATAATTGTAGTAGTAGTAGTGGTAGTTGCACCAGTAGTAGTAGTATTGGTACCAACAAAAGCATTTGTAGTAGTAGTTGTTGTTGTTGTAGTAGTAGTAGTATTTTTTGTGGTAGTAGTAGAAGTAGTAGTGGCACTAGTACGAGTGGTAGTAGTAGTAGTCATAGTAGTAATACGAATAAGTGTATGAGTGAGAATAATAGTAAGAGTAGCAATCGAAGTAGTAGTTGTAGTGGCAGTAATAATAGAAGTAGTAGGAGTAGGAGTAGTAGCAGTAGTTTCAATAGTAGTCGTAGTAGTAGCAGTGGTAGCAGTAGTAATAGTAGTTGTAGGAGTACTAGTTGTAGTAGTAGCAGTAGCAGCAATAATAGTATTAGTAGTAGCAGTAGCAGTAGTATTAGTAGTAGTAGTAGCGGTAGAAATAGTAGTAGTAGTAGTATTAGTAGTAGTAGTCCCAATGGTTGTTATAGTCGTAGTAGTAGTAGTTGTAACAGTAGTAGGAGTAGCAGTTGAAATAGCAGTAGAAGTAGTGGGAGTAGTAGTTGAAGTAGAGTTAGTAGTAGTAGGAGTAATAGTTGTAATAGTAGTTGTAGTAGTAGTAGTAGTAGCAATAGTAGCATTAGTAATAGTAGAAGTAGTAGCAGTAGTAGTAGTAGGAGTAGTAGTATTAGTAGCTATAGCTGTAGTAGCAGTAGGGGTAGTAGTAGTGACAGTTGTAGTAATAGTAGTGGTGGTGGTAGTAGTAGTAGTAATAGTAGTTATAATAGATGAAGGAGCAATAGCAGTAGTGGTAGTGGTAGAAGTAGCAGTAATAGTGGTATTATTAGTTGGAGGAGAAGCAACAGGTGCAATAGTAGCAGTTGTCATACTAGTAGTAGTAGTGGTAGCAGAACTAGTAGTAACAATATTAGAAGCAACAGTAGTAGCGATAGTAGCGGACGTGGTAGTGGTAGTTGAAATAGTTGTTGTAGCAGCAATAGTAGCAGTAGCAGCAGTAGTAGTTGTTGTTGTAGTTGTAGTGATCGTCGTTGTAGTAGTCGTAGATATAGCAGTAGTAGTGGCAGTAGTAGTAGTAGAATAGTAATAGTAGTATTACTAATAATAGTTGTAGCAGTAGGAGTAGTAGTAGTGGGAGTAATAGCCATAGCAGCAGCAGTCGTCACAGTAGTATTAATATTAGTAGTAGTAGTAGTAGTAGATGTAGTAGTTGCATTACTAGTAGTAGTTGTAGTAGTAGTAGTACATGTAGTAGCGTCTATAGTAGTAGTACTAGTAATAGCAGCAAATGTAGTAGCAACATTAGTGGTAGTAGTAAGAGTAGAGCGAGTAGTTATAGTTGTAGCAGTAGTAACAGTAGAAGTAGTAGTAGTAGTGCTAGTAGCAGTAGCAGTTGTAGAAGTAGCAGTAGCAATATTAGTATTTATAGTAGCAGCAATAGTTGAAGCAGCAACAGCAGCAGCAGCCGTAGTAGTAGTAGTAGTAGTCGTATTAGTAGTAGTAGCAGCGCTAGTAATGGTATTAGTAGTAGTAGTAGGGTAGTAGTAGTAGTAGATGGAGTAGTAGTAGGAGTACAGTAGCAGTAGTAGAAGTAATAGTAGCATCAGTAGTAGTAGGAGGAGTACTAGTTGTAGTAGTAGTTATTGTAGTGGTAGTAAATGCAGTATTGGTAGTAGTAGTAGTAGTAATAGTAGTGGTTGTAGTAGTAGTAGTAAAAGTAGTAGTAAGTGTAATAGTTGTAGTAGCAAGTGTAGTAGTAGTTGTAGTAGTCATAGTAGTAGTATTAGAGGTAGTAGTTATAGTATTAGTCGTAGTCGTAGTAGCTATAACAATAGTGATAGTGGTTGCAGTAGTAGTAGTAGTAGTAGGAGGAGGAGTAGTAGTAGTAGTAGTTAAAGGAGCAATAGCAGTCATGGTGGTAGTAGTAGTAGTCGCGCTAGTAGCAGTAATTATGGTAATAGTAGTTGGAGTAGAAGCAACAGCAGCAGCAGCAGCGGTAGTAATATTAGTAGTAGTACTGGTAGTAGTACTAGTGGTAACAATATTAGAAGCAGCAGTAGTAGCAATAGTAGTGGAGGTAGTAGTAGGAGTAGTTGTAATAGTTGTTGGAGTAGTAGCAATAGTAGCATGAGTCATAGTAGCAACAACAACAGTAATAGCAGCAGCAGTAGTAGCAGTAGTTATAGTTGTAGTTGTCATAGTTGTAGTAGTCGTAGATGTAGCTATAATAGTGGTAGGAGTAGTAGTAGAATAGTAATAGTAGTATTATTGATAATAGTTGTAGCAGTAGGAGCAGTTGTAGTAGGAGTAATAGTCATAGCAAAAACAGTCATAGCAGTAGTATTAATATTACTACTACTAGTAGTAGTAGAAGCAGTAGTGGCATTACTACAACTAGTAGTAGTAATAGCAATTGAAATAGAAGTAGTAGTTGTGATAGGGGTAGTAGCAGCTGTAGTAGCAGAAGTAGCAGTAATAGCAACAAATGTAGTAGTAGTAGTAGTAGTAGTAGTAGTAGTAGTAGAGCAAGTAGTTATAGTAGTAGCAGTAGTAGGTGTAGAAGTAGTAGTTGTTGTACTAGTAGCAGCAGCAGCTATAGTAGTAGTAGTGACAACAGCAGTAGTTATAGCAGCAACAATAGTGGGAGCAGCAGCCGCAGCAACAGCCGTAGTAGTAGTAGTTATTGTTGTAGTAGTAGTAGCAGTAGTAACAATGGCAGTAATAGTAGTAGCAGTAGTAGTAATAGTAGAGTAGTAGTAGTAGTTGATGGAGTAGTATTAGGAGTAGCAGTAGCAGTAGTAGTTGTGGTAGTAGTTATTGTAGTGGTAGCAAAATCCGTATTGGTTGTAGTAATAGTAGCAGTTGTAGTAGTAGTAGTAAAAGTAGTAGTAAGTGTAGTAGTTGTAGTAGCGAATGTAGTAGTAGTAGTAGTCATAGTAGTAGTATTATAGGTAGTGGTAATAGTATTAGTAGTAGTCATATTAGTAGTAGTCGTAGTAGCAGTAAAAGTAGTCATAGTAGTTGCAGTAGTAGTAGTGGTGGTGATGGTAGTAGTAGTAGGAATAGTAGTGGTAGTAGTACAAATAGTGATAGTAGTAGTTGTATCTGTAGTTATAGTAGTAGTAGTAGTATTAGTTGTAGTAGCAATAGTCATAGTTGTAGTAGTAGTAAAAATAATAATAGAAGTAACAGTAATAGTAGTAGTAGTAGTTGGAGTAGAAGTTGTAGTCGAACTAGTAGTAGCAATAGAAGTAATAGTAGTAGTAGAAGTAGTAGCAGTAGTTGTGGTTGATGTTGTTGTAGTTACAGTTGTAGTAATAGTAGTTGTTGTCGTCGTTGTTGTAGTTGTGGGACTATTAGTAGTAATAATAGTAATAGTAGTAGTAATAGTGGTAGTAGTAGTAGTACTAGTAGTAGTAGTACTGCTAGTCATTTTAGTAGTAGTAGGATTAATACTAGTAGTAGACGTAGTAGTTGGGGTATTATTCACAACAGTAGTAATAGTGGTGGTAGTAGTAGTAGCAGTGGTAGCGGTAGTAGTAGTAATAGTAGTAGTTGTTGTAATAGTAGTAGTTGTTGGAGAAGTAGTAGTAGTCATATTGGTTGTCGTAATAGTAGTAGTAGCAATAGCAGAAATAGTAGTGGTAGTCGTAGTTGGAATAACACTACTAGTAAAAGTAGTAGTAGTTGTGGTAGAAGTAGTCGTAGTAGTAATGGTAGTAGTAGTTGTGGTAGAAGTAGTCGTACTAGTAATGGTAGTAGTAGTTGTGGTACGAGTAGTAGAAGTAGTAATAGCAGTAGTAGTAGGAGTAGTAGTAGTAGTAGTCGTAGGTGAAAAAGTAGTAGTAGTTGTTGTAGTTGCAGTAGCAGTAGTAGAGGTTATATTAGTCGTAGGAGGAGGAGGACGAGTGGAGTAGTAGTAGTATTTGTGGCTGTAGTAGATGCAGAATTAGTAGTAGCAGCAGCACTAAGCATAGTAGTAGTGGTAGTACTTGTCGTAATTGTAGAAATTGGAGTAGTAGTAGTTGTTGTTGTTGTTGTAGTAGTAGTCATCGTAGTAGTAGAAACAGCAGCATCAGTAGTAGTTGTCGAGTAGTAGTAGTATCAGTAGTAGTAGTAATTGTTGTAATAGTGGTAATAGTAGTTAGAGTACTACTAGTAGTAGTAGTTGTTGTTGTGGTACTAGAAATAGAGGCAGTAGTAGTAGTAATAGTAGTAGTGGTAGGAGTATTAGGAGAAGTAGGAGCATTAGGAGCATTAGTATTAGAAGTATTACAAGTAGCAGTAGTAGTAGTTGTTGTAACAGAAGCAGCAATAGTAGTAGTCGCAGTAGTAGTAGTAGTAGAAGTAGTTGTTGGAGTGGTAATAGTAGTAGTAGCTATAGTAGTAGTGGTAATCGGAGTACAGGAGTAACATAAGATGTGGTAGTAGTAGCCGTTGTAAGAGTAGCAGTCCTAGTAGGATAATTTGTACTTGTAGTTGTAATCGCAGTAGTGTTAGTAGTAGTAGTAATAGCAGTAGTATTAGTAGTAGGGGGAGCAGTAGTTCTTATATTTGCTATAGTAGTTGTAGTAGCAGTAGTTGTTGTAGTAGTAGTAGTATTAATCATTATAGTAACAGTAGGAGCAGTAGTAGTAGTAGAATTTGTAGTGGTAATAGAAGCTATTGCCGCAGTAGTACTAGTAATAGTCGCAGTAGTAGTAGGAGTAGTAGTAATGGCAGTGGTAGTAGCTCTTGTTGTAGCCACAGTAGTTGTAGTGGTGGTAGTAGTCAAAGTAGTAGCCGTAGTAGTAGTACTAGTGGTAGTGGTAGTAGAACTAGTAGCCGGGCTAGTAGTAGTAAACGTATAAGTTGTACTAGTAGCAATGGTAGTTATATTAGAAGTAGTAGTAGTAGTAGTAGCAGCAGCAGCAGCAGTAGAAGTAGTAGTATTAGTAGTAGTAGTCGTATTAGTCATAGAAGTAGTAGTAGCAGGAGTAGTAGTAGTAAAAGTATGTTGCAGGAGTAGTAGTTGTAGCACTAATAGTATTAGTAGTAGTAATAATAGTAATGGTAGCCGTATTAGTAGTAGGAATAGGAGTAGTAGTTGTGGTATTAGTAGCAAGAGTAGTAGAAGTAGAAGTAGTAGTAGTAGCAAGTGTGGTAGTAGTAGTAGTAGTAGTAGTAGAAGTAGTAGTTATTGTAGTAGTAGTTGTAGTTATACTAATAGAAGTGGTAGTAGTAGCAGAAGTAGTAGTAGTAGTAGCAGTAGCAACAGAAGTTGTTGTAGTGGTAGACGTAGTAGCAGTAGTTGTAGTAGCAATGGTAGTAGATGTAGTAGTTGTCGTAGAAGTAATAGTACTAGTAGTAGCAGTAGCTGTAGTAGTATTAATAGTACCAGTAGCAGTAGTTGTAGTAGTACTAGTAGTGTCAATAATAGCAGTAGTAGCAATTATCGTAGTAGATGTAGAAGTAGTAGAAGTAGGAGTAGTAGGGGACATAGTAGCTATAGCAGTAGTGGCAGTAGTAGGGGAAATAATTGCAGTAGTTGTAGTAGCAATAGTAGAGGTAGTAGTAATAGTATCTGCAGTAGTAATAAAAGTGGTAGTAGCAGTAGTAGTAAGAGTAGTAGAAGAAGAAATACTAGTAGTAGAAGTTGTCATAGAAGTTGTAGTAGTAATACTTACAGTAGTAGCGATTGTAGTAGTAGATGTAGTCATAGTAGTAGTCATCGTAGTTCTAGAGGAAGTAGTTGTATTTGAAGTAGTAGCATTAGTAGCAGCAGTTGCAGGATTAGCAACAGTAGTAATAGTGGTCGTAGTTGTTGTTATAGTGGTGGTAGTAGTTGTAGTAGTAGTCGTAGTGCTAGCAGTAGTAGTTATAGTTGAAGTAGTAGCAATAGTAGTGGTAGTAGCTGGAGTAGCAACTGTGGTAATTTTTTTTTGTAATAGTAGTAGTTCTTGAAGTTGTAGTTATAGTAGAAGTATTAGTAGTAGCAGGTGCAATAGTAGCAGTTGTTGTAGTTGTAGTTATAGTAGAAGTAGTAGTAGTGGTAGTAGGTGTAGTAGTAGTTGTTGTAGTAGTTGTAGCAGTAGTAGTAGTAGTAGTAGTAGAAGTCATCATAGTAGTCATAGTAGTAGCAGCACTAGTAGTAGTAGTAGTAGTAGCAGTAGCAGTAGTAGTAATAATAGCAGTTGTAGTAGTAGTAGTAGTCAGAGTAATAGTAGTAGCAGCAGTAGTAGTAGTAGTGATGATAGCAGTAATTGTCGTATTAGTAGCAAGAATAGGAGGAGCAGTAGTATTAGTAGTAGGAGTAGTAGTAGTAGAAGTAGTAGTAGCAATAGTAGTAGTGCTTGTAGTAGTACTAGTAGGAGTAGCAGTATTGGAAGTAGTAGTTGTAGTAGTTGTTGTTGTAGTAGCAGTAGCAGTAGTTGTAGTTGTAGTTGCACTAATAGTAGGAGTAGTAGCAGCAATATAAGTTGTACTAGTAGTACTAGTAGTAACAGTAGTAGAAGTAGTTGTAGTAGTAGAAGTAGCAGCAGTAGCTATAGTAGTAGTAGTAGTAGCTGTAGTAGTAGTGGCAGAAGTAGTAGTAGTTGAAGTAGCAGTTGCTGTAGTAGTAGTAGCAGTAGTAGCGGTTGCTATAGTAGTACTACAAGTAGAAATAGTAGCAATAGTGGTAGTTGTAGTAGTAGGGGTAGAAGTCATAGTAATAGCAGTAGTTATAGCCGTAATAGTAGTAGCAGTAGTGGTAGTGCTAGGAGAAGCAATAGCAGTAGTTGTAGTAGCACTACTAGAGGAGGTAGTAATAGTAGTAGTTGTAACAATAGTAGTAGTAGCAACAATAGTAATTGAAGTAATAGTAGCAGTAGTCGTAACAGTAGTAGTCGTAGTAGTAGTAGTAGTAGTAGTAGTAAAATAGAAGTAGTTGGATTAGTAGCAGTATTAGTACTAGTAGTAGAAGTAGAAGTTGTAATATTAGCAGTAGTAGTGGGAGTTGTTATACTAGTAGTAGCAGCATTAGGAGTACTAGTAGTAGTAGCAGTAGTAGCTGTATTAGTAGTAGTAGTAGTCATTGTTGTACTAGTAGTAGTAGTAGTAGTAGTAGTAGTAGTAGTAGTTGTTGTTGTTGTTGTTGTTGCTGTTGTAATAATAGTAGTAGCAGTAGTAGTAGTTATTATTTTTGTAGTAAAAGTAGTAGTAGTAATAATAGTAGTAGTAGTATTAGTTGTGATAGTGGTTGTAGTTGTAGCTGTTGTAGTAGTAGCAACAGCAGTAGCAGTGGAACAAGTAGTAGTTGGAAAAGAAGTTATTGTTGTTATCGCAAAGTAGTAGTAGTAATACTCCTAGGAGTGGTAGTAGTGGTCAATGTAGTAGTAGTTGTTGTCGTTGTTGGAAGAGCAGCAGCAGTAGTAGTAGCAGTGCTAGTAGCAGTTGTCGCAGCAACTATAGTTGTACTAGCACTAGTAGTTGAAGCAACATTAGCAGAAGTATTAGTGTTGTAATAGTAGAAGCAGTCCTTGTACTAGTGGTAGTAATAGCAGTAATAGTAGCAGTAGCAGTTGTTATTGTAGTTGTAGTTGTAGTTGTAGTAGTAGTAGAAGTAGTAGCAGTAGTTGTACCAGTAGCACTTGCAATAGTAGTAGTAGTTGTTGTAGTAGTAGAAGTAGTAGTTGTTGTTGTAGCAGCATAATCAATAGTAGCAGTAGTAGTAGTTATGGTAGTGGTAGTAGTAATCATTGTAGTTGTAGTAGTAGTAGTTGTAATAATAGTAGTCTTGGTAGCAATACTAGTAGCAGAAGTAGTAGTACTAGGAAAAGTAGTAATAGCAAAAGCAGTAGGAGTAGTAGTAGTAGCTGCTGTAGAAGTATTAGTATTTGTAGTAGCAGTCATACATGGATTAGTAGTAGTAGCAACAATAGTAGCAGTAGTTGCAGTAATAGTAGCAGCAGAAGTAGTAGTAGCAGTGGTAGCATTAGTAGTTGTAGTAGCAGTTGTAGCAGTGGTAGTAGCAACAGTAGTATGGGTAGAAGTAGTAGTAGTTATTGTAGTATAAGCAGCAGTAGTCACAACAGTAGTAGCAGTAGCAATAGTAGTAGTAGTGGTAGTAGTAACCGAAGTATTTCTAATAGTAGTAATAGAAGTAGTAGTTGCAGTAGCATTAGATGTGCTTGTAGTACCTATAGTAGCAGTAGGTGATGCAGTAGTAGCAGTAATTGCTATAGTTGCGGTAGAAGTTGCAGTATGCATAATAGTTTTAGTAGTTATAGTGTTAGCAGTTGTAGTAGTAGCAACAGCAGTAGTAGTTATATTAGTTGTAGTAGATGGATTAGTTGTAGTAGTAGTAGTTGAAGTAGTAATAGTAGTAGGTGTAGTAGTAATTGCAGCATCAGTAGTTGTAGTAATACGAGTTGTAGTTGTAGTAGTGGTAGTAGTAGCTATAGCTCTAGTAGCATTAGTAGCAGTAGTAGCGGTAGTAGTACGCAGTAGTAATTAGTAGTAGTAGCAGCAGCAGTAGTAGGATTAGCAATACTAATAGTTTTAATTGCAGTAGCAGTAGCAGTAGTAGTAGTTGCAGTAGTAGTAGTAGTAGTAGTTGCAGTTGTAGCAGTAGTAGTGCTCATAGTAGTAGAAGGAGGAGTAGTAGTAGTAGTATTCGTAGTGGTTGTAGTAGCTGTAGTAGTAGTAGTAGTAGTAGCAGTTGTAGTAGTAGTAGTAGTAGTAGCAATAGTAATATTAGTAGTAGTCTTAGTAGTACTAGTAGCTGCAGCAGCAGTAGTGGTACTGGTAGTAGTAGTTGTAGTAGTCATAGTAGTAGTAGTAGCAGTAGTAGTAGCAGTAGTAGTTAGGAGTAGTAGTAATAGTAGGAGTAGGAGTAGCAGTAGCTGTAGCAGCAGCAGTAGTAGTAGGAGTAGAAGTAGAATTAGAAGTAGTAGTAGTGGCCAATGGTAGCAATAGTTATAGTAGTAGGAGTAGTAGTAGTAGCAATAGTAGAATTTATTATAGTAGTAGTAGTAGTAGTAGCAGCAGTAGTAGTAGTGTTAGTAGAAGTAATAGTAGTAGTTCTTGGAGTACTAGTAGTGCTAGTAGTGGTTGTTATAGCATCAATGTAGTAGTAGCAGTAGTAGTAGTAGAGGTAGTAGTAGTTGCACTAGTAGCAGTATATTAGTTGTAGTCATAGTAGTAGAAGTAGTTGTAGTATTAATAATAGTAGTAGCAGTAGGAGGAGGAGTAGTAGTTGTAGTAGGAATAGTAGTAGTAATAGTAGTCATTGCAGAAGTAGTACTAGTTGTTGCCGTAGTGGTAGTAGTAGCAGTAGTATTAGTTGTAATAGTCATAGTAGGAGTTGTAGCAGTAACAGCACCACTTGCAGTAGCAGCAGCAGCAATAGTAGTAGTAGTAGTAGTAGTCGCAATAGTAGTAGTAGTAGTAATAGTAGTAGTAGTATTAGTCGCAATAATACTAGTAGTAGTAGTGGTAGTAGTTTTACTAGTAGTAATAGTAGTAGAAGTAGCAGTAGCAGTAGTAGTATTAGTATTAATAGTAGTAGTAGTATTAGTTGTAGTAGTAGTAGCAGCAGTAGTAGTCATAATAGCTGTAGCAGCAGTAGTAGTAATAGTAGTTGTAGCAATAGTTGTAGAAGTAGTACTAGTTGTTGTCGTAGTGGCTGTAGTAGCAGTAGCACTTATTCTAATAGCCATAGTGGGAGTGGCAAAAGTAGTAGCAGTAGTAGTAGTAGTTATAGCAGTAGTAGCAATATTAGTAGTAGTAGTAGTAGTTGTTGTTGTTGTTGTAGTAGTAGTAGTAGAAGCTGTAGTAGTAGTATTTGTTGTAGTCGTAGTAGTAGCAGCAGCAGTAGTATTTGTAGGACTAGTAGTAGTAGTAAGAGTTGTAGTAGTAGCAGTTGCAGTAGTAGTTGTAATATTAGCAGCAGTAGTATTCGTAGGACTAGTAGTAGTAGTAATAGTTGTAGTAGTAGCAGTTGCAGTAGTAGTTGTAATAGTAGTAGCAGTAGTTGTTGTCATTGTTGTAGTAGTTGAACGAGTAGTAGTACTAGCAGTATTAGTAGTTCTGGTAGGAGAATTTTTGTTAATTGTAGTAGTAGTAGTAGAAGTCGTATGGGTAATTGTAGTATCAGTAGAAGTAACAGTAGAAGTACGAGAAGTAGTAGTTGCGGAATGAGCGGTAGTAGTGTTAGTAGCAGTAGTATTAGCATTTGTAATAGTAATAGTAGTAGTAATTCAAGTAGTAGTAGTTGTAGTAGTGGTGTATTAGTAGTAGTAGTAGTAGTAGGAGTAGTAGTCATAGTAGTAGTAGTAGGAGTAGTGGAAGTCGCAGTAGTAGTAGTAGAAGTAGCAAAAGCAGTAGTAGTACGAGTAATATGAGCTCCAGTTGCAGAAGTAATGATAGTAGTAGTAGTAGCAGCAGCAGTAGGAGTACTTGAAGTGGTAGCTGTAGTAGTAATCGTATTAGCCATAGCAGTAGTTGTTGTAGTGGAAGTAGTAGACGTAGGAGGAGGAGGAGTAGTAGTAGTAGTGGTTGTGATGGTGGTAGTGGTAGTAGTAGTAGTAATAGTAGTGGGAGTAGTAAATGGAGTAGTAGTTGTTGTGGGAGTAGTAATAGGAGTAGGAGTAGCAGTAGAAGTAGTGGTAGTAGAAGTTGTAGTAGTAGTAGTGGTAATAGTAGTAGATGTAGTAATAGTAGTAGTATTAGTAGTAGCAGTAGTTACAGTGATAATTGTAGTTATTGTCGTAGTAGGAGTAGTAGTAGGTGTGACTGTAGAAGTAGTGGCAATAGTAGTAGTAATATAAATTTCAGTAATAGTAGTAATAGCTGTAGCAGTAGTAGTAGAAGTAATTGTAGTAGTAGTAGGAGTAGGAGGACATGTAGCGGTAGAAGTAGCAGAAGTAGTAGTAGTAATAGTAGTAGTAGTTGTTGTTGTTGTAGCAGTAGCTATAGCAATTATAGTAGTATGGCTAATAATAGTAGTTGCAGGAGTAGAAGTAACAGTAGTAGTAGTTGTATTAGTTATAGTAGTAGTAGTATTATTAGTAGTAGTAGGAGGAGGAGGAGGAGTAGTAGTTGTAATAGTAGTAGTAGTAGGATTACCTGCAGAAGTAGTAGTATTAGTAGCAACAATAGTAGTAGTAGCATTAGCTGTAGCAGCTATAGTTGTAGCAGTAATACTAGGAGTAATAGTAGTAGTAATAGGAGTAGTAGCACGAGTAGTGGTATAAGTACTAGTAGTAGTTGCATTAATGGTACTAGAAGTAGTAGAAGTAGTAGTAGTAGTATTAGTTTTAGTAGTAGTAGTAGTATTAGTTTTAGTAGCAGCAGTTGTTGTTGTTGTAGTAGTAGTAGCAGTAGTACTAGTAGTACTAATAGTATTTGCAGAAAAAGTTGCTGTCATTGTTATTGCAATAGTAGTAGTAGTAGTAGTGTCATTGTAGTAGTAGTTGTTGTTGTCATTGTAGCAGCAGCAGCAGTAGTAGCAGTTGTTGTAGCAGTAGTCGTTGCAACTATAGTTGTAGTTGGACTAGTAGCAGCGGCAACAGTAGCAGATGTTATGTTGTAGTAGTAGTAGTAATCACTGTAGTAGTTGTAGTAGCAGTAGGAGTAATGGCAGCAGTAGTAGTTGTTGTTGTAGTTGTGTTGTTGTTGTGGTAGTAGTAGTAGGAGTTATCATAGGTGTAGTAATAGGTGTCGGAAGAGTAGTAATAGTAGTAGTTGTAGTAGTAGTAGTAGTAGGATTACCAACAAAAGTAGTTGTATTAATAGAAGCACTAGTAGTTGTAGCATTAACGGTAGTAGTTGTAGTTGTAGTAGTAGTAGGAGGAGGAGTAGTAGTGATAGTAGTGGCACGAGTAGTGGTATAAGTAGTAGTAGTAATTGCCGTAATAGTACTAGAAGTAGTAGAAGTTGTAGTAGTTAGAGTAGTAGAAGTAGCAATAGCAGTTGTAGTAGTAGTAGTAGTATTAGTAGTATTAGTAGAAGTAACAGTAGTAGTTTTTGAATTAGTAGTAGTGCTAGTAGTGGTTTTTGTAGTAGTCTAGTAGTTGTAATATCGGTAGTAGTAGTACCAGAGGTAGTAGAGGTAGCTGTAGTAGTAGTAGTATTAGTTGTTGTCGTAGCAGTAGAAGTAGTAGCAGTAGTAATAATAGTAGTAGTAGAAGTAGCAGGAGTAGTAGAAGCAGTATTAGTAGTGTTAGGTTAGTAGTAGTGGTAGTCATAGGAGTAGTAAAACAAGTAGTGGTATAAGAAATAGTAGTAGTTGCCGTAATGGTACTAGAAGTAGTAGAAGTAGTAATAGTAGTAGTAGTAGCAACAGTAGTAATAGTAGTTGCAGTAGTAACAATGCTAGTTGTAGTAGCTGGAGTAGTAGAAGTAGCAATAGCAGAAGTTGTAGTATTAGTAGTATTAGTCAAAGTAATAGTAGAAGTTGTTGGAGTAGTAGTAGTGCTAGTAGTGGTTTTGTAGTAGTCTAGTAGTAGTAGTATCAGTAGTAGTAGTAGGAGAGGTAGTAGAGGTAGCAGTAGTAGCAGTAGTATTAGTTGTAGTAGTAGAAGTAGAAGTAGTAGTTGTAGTAATAATAGTAGCAGCAG
This sequence comes from Trichopus zeylanicus subsp. travancoricus, assembly GCA_005019695.1. Lineage (NCBI taxonomy): Eukaryota > Viridiplantae > Streptophyta > Magnoliopsida > Dioscoreales > Dioscoreaceae > Trichopus > Trichopus zeylanicus. Next base: position 50,612 of record RXID01021566.1, read on the forward strand.
TAGTAGCAGGAGTAGTAGAAGCAGTATTGGTAGCAATAGTTGTAGTATTAGTAGTAGTAGGTGTAGTAGTAGTAGTAATAGTAGTAGTAGCAGTAGTTGCAGAAGTTGTACTAGTTGTTTCCGTAGTGGCAGTATTACCAGTAGTATTAGTTGTAATAGTCATAGTAGTAGTAGCAGTAGCAGCACCAGCAGTAGCAGCAGTAGTAGCAGCTGCAATAAAAGTAGCAGCAGTTGTTGTTGTTGTAGTAGTAGTAGTAGCAGTAGCAGTAATAGTTTTAGTAGTTGTCGTAGTAGCAGTAGTTGCAGCAACAACAACAGTAGTATTAGCAGCAGTAGTAGTAGAAACAGTAGTAGTAGTAGTAGTATTAGTTGTTGTAGTAGTAGTAGTAGCAGCAGTAGTAGTCATAATAGTTTTAGCCTTAGTAGTAGTAATAGTAGTCATAGCAGTACATGCAGAAGTAGCATTAGTTGTTGCCATAGTGGCAGTAATAGCAGTAGCAGCAACAACAAGTAGTTGTAGCAGTAGCAACAACAACAAGTAGTAGTAGCTGTAGTAGCAGTATTAGTAGTTGCAATAGTAGTCGTAGTAGTAGTAGAAGCAGCAGTAGTAGTAGAAGCAGTAGTTGTAGTATTAGTTGTAATAGTAGTAGTAGTAGCAGCAGTAGTCATCGTTGGACTAGTAGTAGTAGTAGTAGTAGTAGTATCTGTAGTAGTAGTTGTAGTAGTAGTAGTATTAGTTGTACTAGTAGTAGTAATAGCAGTAGCAGTAGTAGTTGTTGTTGTAGTAGTCATAGCAGTAGTAGTAGTAATAGTAGTAGTAGTAGTTGTTGTAGTAGTAGTAGTTGAACGAGTAGTAGTACTAGCATTATTAGTAGTTGTAGTAGGAGAATTTGTATTAATTGTATTAGTAGAAGTAAGAGTAGTAGTAGAAGTCGTAGGATCAACAAAAGTATTATTAGAAGTAACAATAATAGTACGAGCAGTAGTAGTTGCAAATGGAGCAGTAGTAGTGGTAGTAGCAGTAGTAGTAGCATTAGTAATAGTAATAGTGATAGTTGTCGGAGTAGTAGTCATAGTAGTAGTAGTAGAAGGAGTAGTGCTAGTCGCAATAGTAGTAGTAGAAGTAGCAAAAGTAGTAGTAGTAGTAGTATGAGTAGCTACTGCAGAAGTAATGGTTGTAGTAGTAGTAGTACTTGAAGTAGTAGTGGTTTGCGTAGTCGTATTAGTAGTAGCAAAAGTTATTGTAGTAGAAGTAGTTGTAGTAGTAGTAGTAGTAGTGGGAGTAGTAATAGGAGTAGGAGTAGTAGTAGAAGTAGTAGTAGCAGATGTTGTAGTAGTAGTAGTGGTAATACTAGTAGTTGTAGTAATAGTAGTAGCATTAGTAGTAGCAGTTGTTGCTGTAGTAATAGTAGTGGTAGTAGTAGTAGATGTAGCTGTAGAAGTAGTGGTAGTAGCTGAAGTAATAGAAATTGAAGTAATAGTAGTAATAGCTATAACAATAGTAGTAGCAGTAATTATAGTGGTAGTAGGAGTAGTAGGACAAATTGCGGTAGAAGTAGCAGAAGTAGTAGCAGTAATAGTAGCAGTAGAGGTAGTAGCAGTAGCAGTAGTAGCAGTAGTATTAGTTGTAGTAGTTGCAGTAGAAGTTATTATAGTAGTAACAATAGTAGTAGCAGTAGCAGGAGTAGTTGTCGTTGTTGTAGGAGTAATAGTAGTAATAGTAGTCGTAATAGTAGTTGTAGAAGTAGTACTAGTTGTTGTCGTACTGGCAATCGTAGCAGTAGTATTAGTTGTGATTGTCATAGTAGGATTAGTAGCAGTAGCAGCACTAGTAGTAGTAGTAATAGTAGTAGTAGTAGCAATAATGGTGGTGGTGGTAGTAGTAGTAGTGGTAGTAGTAGTAGTAGTAGTTTTAGTAGTATTAGTAGTAGCAGTACCAGCTGTAGTAGTAGTATTAGTAGCGGTAGTAGCAGTATTAGTAGCGGTAGTAGTAGTAGTAGCAGCAGTAGTCATAATAGTCGTAGCAGAAGTAGTAGTATCACTAGTCGTAGCAGTAGTTGCAGAAGTAGTACTAGCTATTGCCATAGTGTTAGTAGTAGTGGTAGTAGTTGTTGTAATATTCATAGTAGGAATAGTAGCAGTAGTAGTTGTTGTTTTAACAGTAGTAGCAATATTAGTAGTAGTAGTAGTAGGAGGAGGAGGAGGAGGAGGAGGAGGAGATGTAGTAGTAGTAGAAGTTGTTGTAGTAGTAGTAGCAGTAGTAGTAGTAGTCGTAGGACTAGTAGTAGTAGTAGTAGCTGTAGTAGTAGTTGCAGTAGTAGTAGTAATATTAGCAGCAGTAGTTGTTGTTGTTGTAGTAGTAGTCAAACGAGTAGTTGTACTGGCAATATTAGTAGTTCTAGTGGGAGAATTTTTGTTACTTGTAGTAGTATTGGTAATAGTCATAGTAGTAGGACTAGTGGTAGAAGTCGTATAGGTAACAGTAGTATCAGTAGAAATAATAGTAGAAGTACGAGTAGTAGTAGTTGCAAAACAAGCAGTAGTAGTGTTAGTAGCAGTAGTAGTAGCATTTTTAATAGTAATAGTAGTCGTAGTAGGAGTAGTAGTAATTCAAGCTGTAGTTTGTTGCAATTGTAGTCTATTAGTAGTAGTAGTAGGAGGAGGAGTAGTAGTCATAGTAGTAGTAGTAGAAGGAGTAGTGGAAGTCGTAGTTGTTGTAGTAGAAGTTGCAGAAGTAGTAGTAGGAGGAGGATGAGGAGGAGGAGGATGAGTTGTAGTTGCATAAGTAATGGTAGTAGTTGCAGTAGTAGCAGTAGTAGAAGTACTTGAAGTGGTAGTTGTAGTAGTAGTCGTATTAGCAATAACAGTAGTTGTTGGAGTAGAAGTAGTTATAGTAGTAGTAGAAGTAGTTGATGTAGGAGGAGTAGTAGTAGTAGTGGTGGTGGTCAAAGTAGTGGGAGTAGTAGTAGTGGTAGTCAGAGTAGTAATACGAATAGTAGTAGTAGTGGGAGTGATAATAGGAGTAGGAGTAGTAGTAGAAGTAGTAGTAGCAGATGTTGTAGTAATTGTAGTCATAGTTGTAGTAGTCGAAGGAGTAGTGCTAGTAGTTGTAGTAGTTGTAGAAGTTGCAGAAGTAATTATAGTAGTAGTTGGAGTACTAGTTGTAGCAGTAGTATGAATCGCAGCTGCGGAAGTAATGGTTGTGGTAGTAGTAGTAGCAGTAGTAGTACTTGAAGTAGTAGTTGTTCGAGTAGTCGGATTAGCAGTAGCAGTAGTTGTTGTATTATAAGTAGTTGTGACAGTAGTAGAAGCAACAGTGGTAGGAGTTGTAATAGTAGGAGGGGGAGTAGTAGTAGTAGCAGTAGTAGTAGTAGTGGTGGTAGTGGTCGTGGGAGTAGTAGTAGTAGTAGTAGTAGTGAGAGTAGTGATAGGAGTAGTAGTAGTAGTGGGAGTAGTAATAGGAGTAGGAGTAGTAGTAGAAATAGTAGTAGAACAAGTTGTAGTTGTAGTAGTGGGAATAGTAGTAGTTGTAGTAATACTAGTAGTATTAGTAGTAGTAGTAGTTGCTCTAGTAATAGTAGTCGTAGTAGTAGGTGTAGCTGTAGAACTAGTGGTAGTAGTTGTAGTAATAGAAATTGCAGTAATTGCAGTAATAGGAGTACCAGTAGTAGTAGCAGTAATTAGAGTAGTAGTAGGAGTAGTAGGACAAGTCACTGCAGAATTAGCAGAAGTAGTAGCAATAATAGTAGTAGTAGGAGTAGAAGTAATAGTAGTAGGAATAGTTGTAGTTGCAGTAGTAGCCATATTAGTTGTAGTAGTTGTATTAGTTGTTGTTGTAGTAGTAGTAGTAGTAGTAGTAGTAGTAGTAGTAGTAGTAGTAGTGGTAGAAGCAGTAGTAGTATTAGTTTTAGTAGTAGTAGTAGTTGTTGTTGTTGTTGTAGTAGTAGCAGTATTACTAGTAGTACCAACAGGATTTGCAAGGGAAGTTGTTGTTGTCGCAATTGTAGTAGTAGTAGTACTTGTAGCAGCATAAGCAGTATTACTAGCAGCAGTAGTAGTGGTAGTAGTAGTAGTAGTAGTAGTAGGAGGAGGAGGAGGAGGAGGAGGAGGAGGAGGAAGACGAGTTGGAGTAGTAGTAGTAGTAGAAGTAGTAGTAGCAATAACAGCAGCAGCAACAACAGAAGTAGTAGTAGTTGAAGAAGTAGTAGCGGTAGTACTAGTAGTAATAGTTATAGCAGAAGCAGCAGCAGCAACTGTAGTAGTATTGGTAGAAGTAGCAGGAGTCATAGTAGCAGTAGTATTTGTAGGAATAGTAGTAGTATCTATAACAATAGCAGCAGTATTAGTAGTAATAGAAGTATTAGTAGCAATAGTAGTAGCATCAACAAGAGTATTAGGAGAAACATCAGTATTAGCAATAGTAGTAGTAGTACTAGTAGTAGTAGTAACAGCAGTAGAAGCAGTTGTAGTTGTAGTAGTAGCAGTATTGCTAGTGGTAGTAGTAGCTATAGTAATAGTAATAGTAGTAGAAGTAGCAGTAGTAGTAGTAGTAGGAGCAGTTGTAGTAGTAATGGTAGTAGTAGTAGTAGTAGCAGTAGCTGTAGTAGTTGTTGTAGCAGTAATCATAGTAGTAGTAGCAATAGGAGCTGTAGTAGTAGCAATAACAAAAGTAGCAGCAGTAGCAGCAATAGTAGTAATAGAAGCAGAAGTAGCAATAGTAGCAGAAGCAGTAGTAGCAATAGTAGTATTATTAGTAGCAGCAGTAGTATTATTAGTAATAGTAATCGTAGTAGTAGCAGCAGCAGTAGTAGTAGTGGTAGCCGCAACAGTAGTTGTAGTTGTAGTAGTAGTTGTTGTTGTTGTTGTAGCAGTTGCAGCAACAGTAGTTGTAGTACTAGTAATAGTTGTAGGAGCAGTAGTAGTAGCAGCTGCAATAGCAACAGAAGTCGTAGTAGTATTAGTAGTAGTAGTAGTAGTATTAGTAGTAGTAGTAGTAGCAGTTGTAGCAGTTATTGTAGTAATAGTAGTAGGAGAAGTGATAGTAGTACTATTAGCAATAGTAGCTACAGTGGCAATAGTAGCAGTAGCAGTAGTAGTAGCTGTAGCAACAGCAGTAGTTGTACGAGCAGTAGCAATAGTAGTAGTAGTAGCCGTAGTAGTAGTGGTGGTGGTGGTGGTGATAGTAGTAGCAGCAACAGTAGTATCAGTAGCATTAGTAGTAGATTAGTGGTGGAAGTAGCAGTAGTAGTAGCAGTAGCAGTCATAGTAGGAGCAGTAGTTGTAGCAGCATCATTAGTTGTAGTAGTAGTAGCAGTAGCAGGCGCAGCAGCAGCAGTAGTAGTATTTGTAGCAATAGTAGCAACAATAACAACAGTAGTAGGAGTAGTAGTAGCAATAGTAGTATTAGGAGTAGCAGCAGTAATAATAGTAGTAGCAGTTCAAGTAGCATTAGTAGTAGTAGTTGTAGCAGAAGTAGTAGTAGTTGGAGTAGTCATAGTAGTAGTAGTATTAGAAATAGTAGCAACAACAGTAGTAGTTGTAATAGCAGTAGTAATAGTAGCAGCAACAGAAGTAATAGTAGAAATAGTAGTAGCAGTAGAAGAGGCAGCAGAAGTAGTAATAGTAGTTGTAGCAGTAGTAATAGTAGAAGTAAGATAAGTAGTAGGGGTAGTAGTAGTAGGAGCAGTACCTATAGTAGTAGTAGTAGTAATAGTAGTATTAGTAGCAACAACAGTAGCAACGGCAGCATCAGCAGTAGTAGTAGTAGCAGTAACAACAACAACAATAGTAGTTGTTGTAGTAGTAGCAGTAGTAATAACAGTCGTAGCAGTAGTAGTAGCAATAATAGTAGCAGGAGTAGTAGCAGGAGTAGTAATAGTAGTAGTAGTAGCAGGAGTTGTAATAGTAGTAGTAGTAGCAGTAGTAGCAGCAGCAATAGTAGTAGTGGTAGCAGAAATTGCGGTAGAAGTGGTAATAGTAGTAGTAGTAGTCTTAGTAGCAGCAGCAGGAGTAGTAGCGGTAGAGTAATAGTAGTAGTAGTAGTAGTAGTAGTAGTAGTAGCAGTAGTAGTAGTGGTAGTAGCAATAGTTGTATTAGTAGTATTGATAATAGTAATAGTAGAAGTAGTTGTTGTAGTAGTAGCAGTAGTAGTAGTCGGACGTGGAGTTGTTGTAGGGCTAGGAGCAACGACAGTAGCAGCAGCAGTAGTAATAGTAGCAACAGTTGCAGTAGAAGTAGATGTAGCAGCTACAGTAGCATTAGTAGTAGTTGTAGTAGTAGTAGTGGTAGTTGTTGGTGTAGCAGTATCTCTAGTACAGTAATAGTAGTAGTAGGAGTAATAGTCGTAGTAGTTGTAGTAGTAGATGTAGTAGTAGATGTAGTAGGAGTAGCAGTAGCAAAAGTAGTGCTAGTAGTACTAATTGTTGAAGTTGTAGCAGTAGTAGTAACAGTAGTAGCAGAAGTAGCAGCTGCAAAAGTAGTGTAGTACTAGTAGTTGAAGTAGTAGCAGTAGTAGTAACAGTAGTAGAAGAAGTAGCAACAGCAGGAGTAGTGGCAATAGTTGTAGCTAGAGTATTAGAACTAGCTGCAGTAGTAGTAATAGGAGTAGCTATAGTAGAAGTAAATGGCAGTAGCAAAAGTAGTTCTAGTAGGACTAGTAGTTGAAGTACTAGCAGTAGTAGTAACAGTAGTTGCAGAAGAGGTAGCAGTAAAAGTAGTGCAGTACTAGTAGTTGAAGTAGTAGCAGAAGTAGCAGAAGCAGGAGTAGTGGCAGTAGCTGTAGCAGGAGTGTTAGTACTAGTTGTAGTAGTAGTAATAGGAGTAGATGTAGTATAAGTAGTATTAGTAATAGTAGTAGCAGCAGCAGTAGTAGTAGTTGTAGTAGTAATAATAGTAGTTATAGAAATAGTAGTAGTAATAGTAGTAGTTGTAGTAGTAACAGTAGTTGTTGCAGTAGGTGTATTCATAGTAATAGTAGTAGTAGTAGTTGTTGTTGTGGTAGTAGTAATAGTAGCAGTTATAGTAGTTGTAGTTGTAGTCAGAGCAGTTCTCTTACTTGCTACAGCAGTAGCAATCGTAGAAGTGGTTCTTGTTGCAGTAGTAGTAGTTGTAGTAATAGTAGTAATAATAGTAGTAGTAGAAGTAGGAGTAGGACCAGTAGTAGTACTAGTTGTTGTTGTTGTTGTTGTTGTAGTAGTAGTAGTAGCTATAGTAATAGTAGTCAGAGCAGTAGTGGTAGCAGTAGTATTTGTAATAGTAGTAGTTGGAGTGGTTGTTGTAATAGTAGTAGTAGTAGTAGTAATTGTTAAAGTAGTACTAGAAGTAGTAGTAATAATAATATTAGAAGCAGTAATAATAGTAGTAGTACTATTAGTAATAGTATCATTTTTAGTTGGTGTATTAGGTGCGGTAGTGGTATTAGTAGAAATAGTAGTCATAGCAATAGTAGTAGAAGTAGTAGCAGGAGTAGTAGTACATGTAATAGTAGTAGTTGTTATAGTAGTTATAGAAGTAGTAGTAGTAATAGTAGTAGTTGTAGTAGTAACAGTAGTCGTTGCAGTAGGTGTATTAGCAGTAATAGTAGTAGTTGTTGTTGTTGTCATAATAGTAGTAGTAGCAGCAGTTATAGTAGTTGTAGTTGTAGTCGTAGCAGTTGTCGTACTTGCTACAGCAGTAGCAATAGTAGAAGTGCTTGTTGTTGTAGTAGTAGTAGTAGAAGAAGTAGTGGTTGGAGCAATAGTAGTAGTAGTAGTTGTTGTTGTTGTTGTTGTTGTTGTTGCAGTAGTAGTAGTAGTAGCTATAGTAGTAGTAGTAATAGTAGTAAGAACAGTACTGGTAGCAATAGTATTTGTAATAGTAGTAGGAGTGGTTGTTGTAATAGTAGTATTAGTAGTAGTTGTTGCAGTAGTGGTAGAAGTAGTAGTAATAATAATAGTAGAAGCAGTAATAATAGTAGTAGTACTATTAGTAATAGTAGTATTTTTAGTTAGTGTATTAGGAATGGTAGTGGTATTAGTAGAAATAGTAGTCATAGCAATAGTAGTAGAAGTAGTAGTAGGAGTAGTAGTACAGGTAATAGTAGTAGTAGTAGTTTTTGTTATTGTTTTGGTAGTAGTAGTTGTAGTAGTAGCAGTGGTAGTAGTGGTTATATTAGAATTAGTAGTAGCGACAGTAGTAGTAGTTGTCATAGTAGTAGCAGTGGCAGGAGTATTTATAGTCATAGTAGTAGAAGTTGATGTAACAGTAGTAGTAGTAGTAGTAGTAGTAGCAGAATTAGTGGTAGTAGAAGTACCAATAGCAATGGCAGGTGTAGCAGCAAAAGTAATAGTAGTAGCAGTAGTAGGAGCAGCAGTAATAGTAGGAGTTGTAATAGTTGTAGTAGTAGTAGAAGTAGCAGGAGTAGTAGTAGGAGTAGCAGTTGTTTGAGCAGTAGCAGTAGTACTTGTTGTTGTAGTAGTAGCCGTAGTAGTAGTAGTAGTAGTAGTAGTAGTAGTATAGTAGAAGTAGTTGTAGCAGTAGTAGTAACAGTAGCTAAAGTAGAAGTAGTAGTAGTAGTAGTAGTAGCAGCAATAGTAGCAGTTGTTGTAGTAGTTGTAGTTGTTGGAAAAGTAATAATAGTAGTAATTATTGTAGTAGCTATAATGTCATAGTTGCATCAGTAATAGTAGTAGTAGCTGTGGTAGTTGTAGCAGATGTAGCGAAAGTAGTAGTAATGCTAGTCGTAGAAGCGATAACAGTATAGTTGCAGTAGTAGTAGTTGTAGTAGTAGAAGTAGTTGGAGATGTAATTGTAGTACTAGTAGTGGAAGTAGCAGCAGTAGCAACGGCCACAACAGCAGCAGCAGCAGCAGCAGTAGTTATTGTTGTTGTAGTAGTAGCAGTAGTGTTAGAAGTTGTAGTAGTAGTAGTAGCAGTAATAGTATTAAGAGCGGCAATAATAGTCGCAGTAGTAGCATTAGTAGTAATAGTAGTAGTACCAGGAGCAACATTAGTAGTAGCAGTAGAAGTACAAGTAGCAGCAACAATAGTAGTAGTAGTAGCAGTAGCAGTAGTCTTGGTAGTAGTAGCACCAATAGTACTACTAGTAGAAGTGGAAGTAGTAGAAGTTGTAGCAGCAACAGTAGTAGTTTTAGTAATAGTAGTAGTAGTAGTAGTTGCTGCAGCAGCAGCGGCAGCAACATTAGGAGTGGTAGTAGTATTACAAGAAGTAGCTGCTGTAGCAATCGCAGTAGTAGCAGCAGAGGTAGTAGTAGAAGCAGTAGTAGTAGTAATAGTAGAAGTAGAAGCAGTAGTAGCGACTAAAGTAGTATTAGTAGAAGTATCTGTAGTCATAGTAGCAGTAGAAGTAGGAACAACAGTAGTAGTAGTATTGGTAGGAGTATCTGTAGTAGTAGCTATATCAATAGTAGCAGTATTCGTAGCAGCAACAGTAGTTATAGTAGTATTAGTCATAGCAATAGCAGTATTTACTGTAGCACCAGTAGTAGCAGCAGTAGTAGTAATAGTAGTCGTACCAGGAGTAGCAGCTGTAGTAGTAGTAGTATTGTTAGTGGTGGTAGTAGTAATAATAGTAGAAGTAGGTAAAGTTGTTGTAATAGTGGCAGAAGTAGTAGCAGCAGTAGTTGTTGTAGTAGTGGTTGTAGCCGTTGCAATTGTAGTCGTGGTGGTAGTAGCCGTAGCAGTTGTAGTAGAAGTAGTGCAGCAGCAGCAGCAGCCGTAGCATTAGTGGCAAAAGTAGTACTACTAGCAGTAGTAGTTGTTATAGTAGTAGTACTAGTATCAGCAGTAGGTGTAGCAGTAGTAGTAGTAGCAGCAGCAGTAGTAGTAGTAGTAGTATTAGTAGTAGTAGTATTAGTAGTAGTAGCGAAGCAACAACAGTAGCAGTAGTTGTAGTAGCAGAAATAGTAGCAATTGTTTTAGGAGAAGTTGGAGTAGAAGCTGTAGTAGTCGTAGCAGTAGTAGCAGTAGTAGTAATAGCAGTAGCAGAAGCAATAGTAGTAGTAGTAATATTATTGGTAGAAGTAGCATGAGTCGTAGTAGAAGTAGTAGGAGATGTAGTTGTAGTAATAGTAGTAGAAGTGGCAACAGTAGCAACAGCCACAACAGCAGCAAGAGTAGTAGTAGTGGTTGTTGTTGTTGTTGTAGCAGTAGTAGTATTAGAAGTTGTAGTAGTAGTATTAGTAGCAGTAGTAGTATTAAAAGCTGCAGTAATAGCCATAGTAGTAGCATTAGTTGCAGCAGTAGTAGTACAACCTACAGCAATAGTCGTACTAGTAATAGTACAAGCAGTAGTAGTAGTAGAAGAAGAAGTAGTAGCAGCAACAGTAGTAGTAGCAGTAGCAGTAGTCGTAGTAGCAATAGCAGTAGTAGTAGTTATGGTAGTAGTAGCAGTAATGGCAGTAGTAGTAGTTGTTGTATAAGTAGTAGAAGTAAAAGTAATAGAAGTTGTAGCAGCAATAGTAGTAATAGTAGTAGGGGAAGCAATAGTAGCAAAGGTAGTAGTATTAGTAGAAGTATCAGGAGTCAAGGTAGCAGTAGCAGTAGCATAGTGCCTACAGTAGTTTTAGTAGGGGTAGTAATTGTTGTTGTTGTAGCAACAGTAGCAGTATTAATAGTAGTAGTAGTAGTTATAGTAGCAATAGTAGTAGCAATAGCAGTATAAGCAGGAGCGACAGTAGTAGCAGTAGTAGTAACAGTAGTAGAAGCAGTAGTAGTACTCATAGTAGTCGTACCAGCAGCAACAATAGTAGTAGTACTATTATTACTATTGGTAGTAGTATCAGAAATTGGAGAAGTTATTGTAATAGTTGCATTAGTAGTAGTAGTTGTTGTTATTATAGTAGTAGTAGCAGAAGTAATGGTAGTAGTTATTGTTATAGTAGTAACAGCAGCAGCAGTAGTAATAGTTATAATAGTAACAGCAACAAAAGTAGCATTAGTAGTAGTAGCAATAGTAGAAGCTAGTAGTGGTAGTAGTAGTAGTAGTAGCCACAGTAGCAACACTAGTAGTAGCAGGAATAGTAGTAGCTGTACAGGCAGTATTAGTAGTAGTGGAAGTAGTAGTAGTAGAAATAGTAGTAGTAGAAGTAGTAGTAGTAGAAGTAGCAGTAGTAGCAGTAGCAGTAGTAGTAGTCATAGTAGCAACTGGAGCAAAAGTAGTGGTAGTAGTAGCAGCAGCGGCGACAACAACAATAGTAGTAGTACTAGTAATAGTAGAAGTAGTAGACATAGTAGTAGTAGTAATAATATTAGTAGTTGTAATAGTAGTCTTAGTTGTTGTTGTTGTTGTAGTAGTAGTAGTAGTAGTAGTAGTAGCAGTAGTAGTAATAGAAGCACTAGCAGTAGGAGTAGTGGTAGTAGTAGTAGTACTAGTTGCAATAGCAGTAGTAGTAGTAGTAGTATTTCACGTTGTAGCAGTTGTAGCAGTTGTAGAAGTAGTAGTAGTTGTAGTAGCAGCAGTAGTAGCAATAGTAGTAACAGTAGTAGTAGTTGTCGTTGTAGAAGTAAGAGCAGCAGTAGTTGTAGCAATAGTAGAAGTAGTAGGAGCAATAGAAGTAGTAGCACTCATAGTAGTAGTAGAAGTTGTAGTAGTAGTAGCAGTAGTTATAGTATTAGTTGTAGTAGGAGAAGTTGTAGTAGTAGTGGTATTAGTACTAGCAGAAGTCAGAGAAGTATTGGCAATAGTAGTTGAAGAAGTAGTTGTAGAAGCTATAGTAGTGGTAGTAGTAGTAGTTGTTGTAGCTATGGTAGTAGTAGTAGCAGCATTAGCTTTAGTAGCAGTAGCAGTTGTAGTAAGATAAGTAGTAGGAGTAGTAGTTGCAGCAGTGGTAGTAGTTTTAGTAGGAGTAATAGTAGTAGAAGTAGTAGTAGCATTAGTAGTAGTAGTAGGAGTAGTAGTAATAGTAGTGGTACAAGTAGTCGTAGTAGTAGTTGTGGTAATAGTAGTGGTACAAGTAGTTATAGTAGTACAAGTAGTCATAGTAGTAGTTGTGGTAATAGTAGTAATAATAGAAGTATTAGTAATAATAGTTATTGCAGCAGTAGTAGTAACAGTAGCGGCAGTAGTAGGCGTAGTAGTAGTAGTAGCCGTTGTTGTTGTAGTAGTAGTAGTTTTTAGAGCAATAGCAACAGTAGCAGCAGTAGTCACAACAACTATGGTTGTAGTAGCATTTGTACTAGCGGCAACAGCAGCCGAAGTAGTAGTTTTGTATTAGTAGTAGTGGTAGTTGCGGTAATGGTGGCAGTAGCTATAGTCGTTGTAGCAGTAGTTGTAGTAGTAGTAGAATTAGTAGTAGCTGAAGCAGAAGTAGTACTAGTAGTGCTAGTAGTAGAAGTAGTAGTAGTAGACATAGTAGTAGAAGTAGTAGTAGTAGTTATTGCAGTAGTGGTAGTAGTAATAGTAGTAATAATAGTAGCAACAATAGTAGTAGTAGTAGAAGTAGTAGTCGTAGTAGTAGTAGAAGTAGTCGTAGCATTAGTAGCAGCAGTAGCAGTACTAGAGGTAGTAGTAGAAGTAGGAGTAGTAGTAGTAATAGGAGTAGTTGTAGCAATAGTAGTAGGAGCAGCAGTTGTAGTAGTTGGAGAAGGAGGTGCAGTTGTTATTGTGGGAAAACTAGTGGTAGTACTAGTAGTAGTAGAAGTAATAGAAGTAGTATTGGTCGTAGTGATATTAATAGTAGTAGTTTATTAGTAGTAGTAGTTGTGGTGGTGGTAGTACTAGCCATTGTAGTAGTAGTAATATGAGTAGTAGTAGTATTAGTAGTACTAGTAGTGGTGGTGGTGGTAGTAAAAATAGTAGTAGTAATAGTAGTAGCTGTAGTAACAGTAGGAGTAGCAATAGTCATAGTAGTTGTTGGAGTAGTAGTAGGAGTACCAGTATAAATAGTAGTAGTAGTAGTAGTAGTAGGATTAGTAATTGGAGCAGGAGTAGTAGTAAAAGTTGTACTGGTAGTAGTGATAGTAGTAATAGTAATTGTATTAGTAGTAGCAGTAGTAGCAACAGTAGAAGTAGTAGTGATAGTAGTAGTAGTAGGAGTGGTAGTAGGCATAGTCATACAAGTAGTAGTAGTAACAGTAGTAATAGTAGTAGTAGGAACAACAACAGTTGTAGTAGTAGTAGTAGTAATTGTAGTTGTAGTTGGAGTAGTTAAAAAAGTAGTCGTAGAAGTAGTAAAAGTAGTAGCAGCAATAGTAGTAGTAGTAGTAGTGGTGGTGGTGGTGGTGGTGGCAGTACTATTACTAGTAGGAGTAGTTGCAGTAGCTGAAGTAGTAGTAGTAGTAGTAATAGTAGTACTCATAGTAGTAGTGGTGGTAGTAGTAGTAGTAGCAGCAGCTGCAGTAGTAGTTGTTAGACTACCACCAGCAGTAGTAGCAGTGGTAGTGGCAGTAGTTGCGGCAACTGTAGTTGTAGGGGCACTTGTACTTGCGGCAACAATAGCCAAAGTAGTAGTGTTGTTGTAGTAGTAGTAGTTGCTGCAGTAGTGGTAGTAGTAGTAGTAATAGTAGCAGTAGCAGAAGTTGTTGTAACGGTAGTTGTAGTAGCAATAGAGTTATTAGGAGTAGTAGTAGCCGTAGCAGCAGTAATAGTAGTAATAGCAGTAGTAGTAGTCATTTCAATAGTGGTAGTCAATAGTAGTAGCAGTAGCAGCAATAGTAGTAGTAGTTGTTGTAGCAGCAACATCAATAGTAGCATGAGTAATAGTTGTTGTACTATTAGTAGTAGCAGTAATAATAGTAGTAGTAGTAGCTGTAGTAGTAGTCGTAGTAGTGGTAGCATTAGTAGTAGTAGTAAAAGTAGTAGTAGCAGTAGTTCTAGTCGTTGTAGCAGTAGCAGTAATAGTAATAATAATAGCTGTAGTAGTAGCAGTACTAGTAGCAGAAGCAATAATAGTAGGAAAAGAAGTTGTGGTGGCAGTAGTAGAAGTGGTAGAAGCAGCAATAGTCGTAGTAGTATTAGTAGTAGTAGTAGTAGTTGGACTAGTAGTAGTAGCAGTTGTGGTAGTAAGTAGTTGCAAAAGTAGTGGCAGTAGTAGTAGTAGTAGTAGTAGTAGTTGCAGTGGTAGTAGTACTGGTAGTAGTAACAGTTGTAGCAGTTGTAGTAGCTGCAGCAGTATGAGTAGAAGTAGTAGTTGTTTAAGTGGTAGTACTATTAGCAATAGTAGTATTAGGAGTAGTAGTAGCAGTAGTAGAAGTAGTAGCAGTAGAAGTAGTAGTAGTAGTGGCGATAGTTGTACCAATAGTAGTTGTAGTAGCGGTAGTAGTAGTAGTAGCTGTAGTAGCGGTAGTAGTAGTAGTAGAAGCAGTTCTAGCAGTAGCTGCAACAGTAGCAGAAGTAGAGGTAGTAGTAGTAGTAGTAGTAGTAGTAGTAGTAGTAGTAGTAGTAGGAGTAGTAGTAGTAGCTATATGAATAGTTGTAGCAGTAGTAGTGGTTGCAGCAGTCGTAGTTGTCAGAGGAGTAGCAGTTGTTATTATGGGAAAAGTAGCAGTAGTAGTCGTCGTTGTAGAAGGTTGTAGTTGTAGTAGTAGTAGTTGCTGTAGTTATAATAGTAATAGTAGTAGTAGCAGCGGTAGTAACGGCAGTAGCTATAGTAGTAGTAGCAGTAGTAGCATTAGTGGCAGAAGTAGTAGTAGTAGTCGTAGTTGTTGTATCTATAGTAGTAGTAGCAGTAGTAGCAGCAGCAAAAGTAGTACTACTAATAGTAGTAGTAGTGGAAGTAATAATAGTAGAACCCGTAGTAGTGGAAGTGGTAGTTGTAGCAAAATTGGTAGTAGTTGTTGTAGTAGTAGTAATAGATGCAGTAGCAGTATAATTGCAGTGGTAGTAGTAGGAGTAGTATAAGTAGTAGGAGAAGAAGTAGTAGTAGTTGGTGGAGTAGCAGTAGTAGCAACTGTAGTAGTAGTCATGGTACTAATAGGAGTAGTAGTAGTAGTTGTTGTTGTTGTTGTTGTAGTGGTAGTATTAGTAGTAATAGAAGTAGTACTAGTAGTAGTAAGAGTAGCAGTACTCGTAGTTGTAGTAGTAGCTACCATAGGAGCAACAGTAGTAGTAGTAGGAGTATTAGTAGAAGTAGTAGTAGTGGCCGAAGTAGTAGTAGTATAAGTAGTAGCGGCAACAGTAGTAGTAGCAGTAGCAGGAGTCAGTAGTGGTTGCAGTAACAGTTGTAGTGGTAATAGTAGTAATAGTAGCAGAACCAGTAGCAGTAGAAGTTCTAGCAGCAATAGAAGTAGTAGCAGCAGCGGTTGTAGTAGCTGTAGTAGTTGTAGAAGTAGTAGCTATACTACTAGAATTAGTAGAAGTAATAGTAGTAATAGTAGAGGTTGTAGTAGTATTAGAAGTAGCATCATATGTTGGAACCGATGTAGTAGCAGTAGTAGCAGAAATAATAGAAGTAGTAGTAGTGGGAGGGGTAGATATAGTACTATTAGCCTTAGCAATAGTAGTAGTAATAGCAGCAGTAGTAATCATAGAAGTTGGAGCACTAGTTGCATTAGTAGCATAATAGTAGTTGTTGCAACCGTAGTAGTTGTTGTAGCAGTAGTAACTATAGTAGTGGTAGTAAGAGGAGTACTAGTAGTAGTAGTAGTAATAATAGTAGTGGTAGTGATATTAATGGGAGTAGTAGTGGTGGTTGTAGTAGCAGTAGTTGCTGTTGTAGTAGTAGTGGTAGTAGTAGTTGTAGTATTAGTGAGAGTAGTAGAAGTTGTAGTAGTAGTAGTAGAAGTTCTAGTAGTTGTTGGAGCAGCATTACGTGCAGCAACCGATGTATTAGAGTAGCGGTAATAATAGCAGTAGTGGTAGTAGTTGGAGTAGTAGTAGTACTTGCAGCAGCAGCACTAGTAGCAATTGTAGTAATAGCAGTAGCAGTAATTGTTTAGTAGTGGTAATGGCAATAGCTGCAGCAATAGTAGTAGTTGTACTTGTAGTAATAATAGTTGTAGTGATAATAGTAGTAGTAGTACTAGTAGTAATACTACCAGTAGTAGTAGTGCTAATAGTAATAGGAGTAGTAGTAATAGTCATAGTAGCAGTAGTAGCAGTAGCAGCAGCAGCAGCAGCAGCAGCAGCAGCAGTAGTAGCAGCAGCAACATTAGTAGCTATTGCAGTAGTAGTAGTTTTGTTGTAGTAGTCGTAGTAGTAGTAGTAGTAGATGTAGTAGTTGCAGTAGTAATAATAGCAGCAACAGTAGTGGTAGTTGTAAGAGCAGCAGTAGCATAAGTAGTAGTAGTAGTAGCAGTAGTCAAAGCAAATGTATTTGTAGTAGCATTACTAATCGCGGCAATAATAGCAGAAGTTGTAGTGTTGTAGTAGTAGTAGTAGTTGCTGCTGTAGTAGTAATTATAGCAGTAGAAGTAGTAGCGATAGTAGTAGTAGTAGTAGCGGTCGCAGCAATAGTAGTAATAGTAGTTGTTGTTAAGCAGAATCAATAGTAGATGAAGTTGTAGTACTTGTAGTAGTAGTAATAATAGTAATAGTAGTAGTAGGCATTGAAGCAGCAATAGCAGCCGTAGTAATTGTAGCAGTAGCAATAACAGTTGCAGTAGTTGTAGTCATTGTAGCAATAGTAGTAGTAGTAGTAATAGTAGTAGTAGTAGTAGCAGTGCTAGTAGCAGAAGCAGTAGTAGCATTAGCAGTAGTAATAGCAGCAGCAGTAGAAGTAGTATTAGTATGACTAGTAGTAGTTGGATTAGTAGTAGTAGCTGCAGTAGCAGCAGCAGTTGTGGTAGTTGTAGTAGTTGCAGAAGTAGTAGCAGCAGTAGTACTGGTACTAGTAATAGCAGTTGTAGCAGTTGTAGCAGCAGCAGTAGTGTGAGTGGAAGTAGTAGTAGTTGTAGTTGCAGTAGTAGTAGCTGTAGCAGTAGAAGTAGTTGCAGTAATAGTAGCAATAGTAGAACTAGCAGTAGTAGCAACAGTAGCAGTAGTAATAGTGGTAGCGATATTTATAGCAGTGGCAGTGGCAGTAGTAGTAGTAGCAGCAATGGTAGCAATTGTAGCAGTAGTAGTATTCGAAGTAGTTGTAATAGTAGTAGTAGGAATAGCTGTTGTAGAGGTAGTAGTGGTGGTAGTAGTTGTACTAGCAATAGGAGTAGTTGTAGCTGTAGTAGTAGTAGTAGCAGTTGTAATAGTCGGAGAAGGAACAATAGTTGTTATTGGGGGAAAGTAGTAGTAGTAGTAGTCGTAGTTGTAGTAGTAATAGTAGTAGTAGTAGCAATAGTAATATTAGTAGTAATAGTAGTAGTATTAATAGTAGGAGTAGTAGCAGAAGTGGAAGTATTAGTCGTAGTAGTAGAAGAACTAGTACTAATAGTAGTAGTAGTGAAAGTAGTACCAGTAGTACCAGTAGTAATAGCAATGGTAGTTGTAGCAGAAATAGTAGTAGTAGTTGTAGTAGTAGTAGTAGAAGTACTAGCGATACTAGCAACAGTAACAGCAGCTGTAGCCATAGCAGTAGGAGTAGGAGGAGGAGTAGTAGTAGTAGTTGTTATTGTTGTTGTTGTAGTTGTGGTAGTAGTAGTAGTAGTCAAGGTAGTAGTGGTAGTAGATGTAGTAGTAGCAGTTGTTGTAGTAGTACTATTAGCAGAAGTTGTAGTAGGAACAGTAGTTTTAGTAGCAGTAGTAGTAGTAGTAGTTGTTGTAGTTGTAGATGTAGAAGTTGCGGCCGCAGTAGTAGCAGCAGTCATATTAGTAGTAGTAGCAGGAATAGTAGTAGTAGTAGTAGTAGTAGTAGTAGTAGTAGTAGTAGTAGCAACAGTAGTAGTATTAGTCGTAGGAATAGGAGTAGTAGTTGGATAGGTAGTTGCAATAGTAGTAGTAGCTACAGAAGCAGGAGTAGTAGTTGTTGTAGGAGTAGTATTAGGAGAAGTTGTAGTAGGAATAGCAGTAGGAGTAGGAGTTGTATTAGGGGTAGTACTAGTTATAGTACTAGTAGTGGCAGTAGTAGCGGTAGCAGTAATAAGAGTAGTAGTAGTAGCAGTTGTAGTATTAGAAGTAGTTGTACTAGAAGTTCTAGGAGCAGCAGTAGTGGTGGCAGCAATAGTTGGAGTAATAGTAGAAGTAGTAGAATAAGTAGCTATAGTAATAATAGTGGTAGAAGTAGTAGTTGTAATAGTAGACGTTGTAGTAGTTGTGGGAGTTGCATCACGTGTAGGAACCGATGTAGTAGTAGTAGTAGATGAAATAATAAAAGTAGTAGGAGGTGGAGGAGTAGATGTAGTACTAGTAGCATTAGCAGTAGTAGTAGCAGTAGTAATCATAGAAGTTGGAGCACTAGTTGCATTAGTAGCATAGTAGTAGTTGTAGTAGTAGTAAGAGTAGTAATAGTAATAGTAATAGCAGCAATAGTAGTAATGGGAGTAGTAGTAGTTATTGTTGTTGTTGTAGTACTAGTAGTGGGGTTAGTAGAATTTGTAGCAGCAACAGTAGTAGTAGTAGTAGCAGAAGTAGTGGTAATACTAGCAGTAGTTATAGCAGTTGGAGTAGTAGTAGTAGTAGTACTGCTACTACTAGTAATAGGAGTAGTAGTAATAGTCCTAGTAGCATCAATAGCAGAAGTAGTAGTAGTTGCAGTAGTAGTTAGTAATAATACTGGAAGTAGTAATAGTAGTTGTAGTCATAGTAGTAGTAGTAGTGGTGGTAGTAGTAGTAGTAGTTGTTGTTGTTGTAGTAGAATTAGTAACATTAGTAGTTATTGCAGTATTAGTCATAGTAATAGTAGTAGAAGAAGAAGAAGTAGTAGTTGTAGTAGTAATAGTAGTAGCAGTAGTAGTGGTAGTTGTAAGAGCAGCAGCAGCAGAGGTAGTTGTAGTAGCAGCAGTAGTCGCAGCAACTGTATTTGTAGTAGCACTAGTGGTAGCAACAACAGCAGCAGAAGTAGTAGTGTTGTAGTCGTAGTAGTAGTTGTTGTTGTAGTAGTTATTGTAGAAGTAGAAGTAGTAGGAACAATAGTAGTAGTAGCAGCTACAACAATAGTTGTAGTAGTTGTTATTGTTGCAGTAGACTCAATAGTAGCAGAAGTAGTAGTACTTGTAGTAGTAGTAGTAATACTAATAGTAGTAGTAGTCGTAGTAGGCGTAGAGGAGTCGTAGTAATGGTAGCAGTAGCAGTATTAGTGGCAGCAGTTGTAGTCGTTGCCGCAGTAGCAATAGTAGTTGTAATAGTAGTAGTAGTAGTTGTAGTAGTACTAATTGTAGAAGTAGTAGTAGCTATAGTAGTAGTAGTAGTAGCAATAGTAGTTGTAGGAGTATTACTAGGACTAGTAGTAGTTTGGATAAGCAGTAGTTGTGGTAGTTGTAGTAGCAGTAGTAGTAGCAGTAGTAGTAGCAGTAGTAGAAGCAGTAGTAGTAGCAATAGTGTGGGTGGAAGTAGTAGTAGCAGTAGTGTGAGTCGAAGTAGTAGTAGCTATAATAGCAGTAGTAATAGCTATAGTAGCAGCAGTAGTAGTAGCAGCAGTAGAAGTAGTTGCAGTAGTAGTAGGAATAGTAGAAGTAGAAGTAGTACCTGATGTAGCAGTAGTATTAATAGTAGTAGAAATATTTACAACAGTGGTAGTAGCAGTAGTAGTAGCAGTAGTTGCAATAGTAGTATTAGAGTAGTAGGAGTAGAGGTAGTAGTGGTAGTACTAGCAGTAGTAGCAATAGGGCTAGTTGTAGAGATAGTAGTAGCAGTAGCAGTTGTAATAGTCAGAGAAGGAGTAGTAGTTTTTATTGGGGGAAAAATAGTAGTAGCAGTAGTAGTAGTCATAGTTGTAGTAGTAATAGCAGTAGTAGCAGCAATCATAATAGTAGTGGTCATAGTAGTAGTCATAGTAGTAGTAATAGTAGCAGAAGTGGTAGTATTGGTCATAGTTGTTGTATCTATAGTAGTAGAAGCTATAGCATCAGTAGCATTAGTAGCAGAAGTAATAGTACTAATAGTAGTAGTAGTGGAAGTAATAACAGTAGCACCAGTAGTAATAGCAGTGGTAGTTGTAGCCGAAATAGTAGTAGTAGTAGTAGTAGTAGTAGTAGTAGTAGTAGTAGTAGTAGTAGTAGTAGTAGTAGATGTTGTAGCAGTATAGTTGCAGTACTAGTAGTAGCAGTAGTAGAAATAGTAGGAGAAGTAGTAATAGTAGAAGTAGTAGCGATTGTAGCAACAGTAGCAGCAGCAAGAGTAGTTTTAGTAGCTGTAGTAATAGTAGAGGTAGAAGTAGCTGTAGTAGTATTTGTAGTAGTAGATATAGTAGTAGTAGCTGTAGTAGTACTAGCAGTCATATTAGTAGTAGTAGCAGGAGTAGCAGCAGTAGCAGTAGTAGTAATAGTGGTACTAATAGTAGCAGTAGTAGTATTAGTCGCAAAAATAGAAGTAGTTGTAGAAGTATTTGCAAAAGTAGTAGTAGCTATAGCAGTTGGAGTAGTAGTTGTTGTAGTAGAAGTCGTAGTAGTAGTAGGAGTAGGAGTTGGATTAGGGGTAGTACTGATAGTATTACAAGTAGTGGCAGTACTAGCAATAGCAGTAATAGAAGGAGTTGTAGTGGTAGTAGTTGTAGTATCTGTAGTAGTGGTATTTGTATTAGTCGTTGTAGGAGAGGTAGCCATAGTGCCAGTAGTTATAGTTGTTGTAGTAGTAGTAGGAGTATTAGTATTAGTAGTTGTGGCAATAATAGGAGTAGTAGTAGTTGTAGTAGTAGTGTAGTAGTAGGAGCAGTTGCAGTAGTTGAAGAGATAATAGTAGTAGTAGTAATAGTAGGAGTAGTAGCAATAGTAGTAGTAGTAATAGTAGTAGTAGCAGTTGTTGTTGTAGTAGTAGTAGCATTGGTAGTAGTTGCAGTAGTTGTAGTTGTTGTTGTTATAGTGGTGGTGGGCAGTAGTAGCAATAGTAGTAGTGGTAGAGGTAGTAGCAGTAGTGGTAATTGCAGCAGTAGTAGCAATAGTAGTAGTAGTAGTTGTTGTTGTTGTTATTGTTGTTGTCATAATGGTTGCAATAGAAGGAGTAGTAGTTGTAGAAGTTGTAGTCGCAGTAGTAGTAGCAGCAGCAGCAGCAGTAGTAGTAATATTAGTAGTAGTTGTAGTACTAGTAGTAGGAGTAGTAGGAGTAATGATAGTAGAAGTCGTTGTAGTAGTAGAGGTAGTTGTAGTAGCAGTAGTAATAGTTGTAGTAGTAGTAGCAATAGTAGTAGTAGTAGTAATACTAGCAGCAATAGTAGTAACTGTAGTGGTAGAAGTAGTAATAGGAGGAGGAGTAGTAGTAGCTTTATGAGTAGTAGGAGTAGAAGTAGTAGTGGTAGTATTAGGAGTAGTCACAAGAGTCATAGTAGCTGTAGAGGTAGTAACAGTTGTAGTAGTAGCAGCAGAAGTAATAGCAGTAATATTAGAGTAGTAGTAGTAACAGAAGTAGTTGGAGTAGTTGTTGTAGCAGTAGTATTAGTAGTAATAGTAGTAGTAGTTGTTGTTGTTGTTGCAGTATTAGGTGTAGCAGCATTAGTAATAATAGTATTAATAATAATATTCATAGCAGTAGTAGAGTTTTAGTGGTAGTAGTAGTAGTAGTTGAAGTAGTAGTTGTACTAGTAGTAAGTAGTAAGTAGTAGTAGTTGTAGTTGTAGTAGTAGAAGTAGTAGTTGTAATAGTAGTAGTAGTAGTTGTTGTTGTTGTTGTTGTAGTTGTAGTAGTAGCAGTTGTAGCACTAGCAGCAGCAGTAGCAGTATTGCTGGTGGTAGTAGTAGTAGTTGTTGTTGCCGTAGTAGTAGTTGTAGCAGCAGTAGTTGTTGTAGCTGTAGCAGCAGAAGCAGCAGCAGCAGTAGTAGTGATAGTAATATTATTAGTAGTAGTAGTGGTAGTAGCAGTTGCAGTAGTGGTAGTAGTTGTTGTAGTTGTAGTAGTAGTAAAAGTAGTAACAGTAGCAATAGTGGTAGTAGTTATAGGAGTGGTGGTTGAAATTACACCAGTAGCAGTAGTAGTAGTAGTTGTTGTAGTAGTAGCGGCATTAGTAGTAGTAGTAGTCATAGTTGTGATAGTAGTAGTAGCAACAATCGCAGTATTAATAATAATGGTAATCGTCGTAGTGGTTGTAGCATTAATAGTAGTAGGAGAAGTAGTAGTAGTACCAGTAGTAGTAGCTATTGTAGTGGTACGAGAAGTAGGGCTAGTAGTAGGAGAAGTTGGTATAGTAGTATTAGTAGAGGTAGTAGAAACGGTAGCTGCAGTAGCAGCAGTAGTAGTATTAGTAGTAGCGGTATGATTAGTAGTACTAGTAGTAGCAGCAAAAGCTGCTGGTGTAGTAGTGGTAGTAGTAGTAGAAGTAGTCTTTGTAGCAAAAGTAGTAGTAGTAGTAGTAATAGTAATAGTCATAGAAGTAGTATTAGTTGCAATAGTAATAGTAGTTATAGCAGCAGTGGAGCAATAGAACAGCTATAATATTTGCAGTAGTAGTTGTCGCAATAGCATCAGTAGTAGCAGCAGCAACAGTAGCAGCAGTAGTAGCAGCTGCAAAAGCAGTAGTATTAGTTATGGTAGTAGTAGTAGCAGCAGCAACAGTAGTTGCAGTAGTCGTAGTTGAAGTTGTACCAATAGCAACAGTACCAGCAGTAGAAGTAGTAGTAGTAGTTGGAAAAGTAGTAGTAGTTGTAGTTGTAGTAGCAGAAGTAGTAGCTATCATAGTAGTAGCAGCTGCAGCAGTAGCAGTACTTGTCGTAGTTGTAGTAGTAGTAGTTGGAGCAACAGCGACATTACTAGTAGTTATAGTAGTAGTAGTTGTTGTAATAATAATAGCCACAGTCATAGAAGGGGTAGCAGTAGTAGCAGTAGTAGCAAAAGTAGTGGTTGTAGCAATCATAGTTGTAGTTGAAGCAGTAGTAGTAGTAGTAGTAGTAGCAGTACCAGTAGTATTAATTGTAATACTGGTAGTAGCAGCAATAGGGTTAATAGGAGTAGCAGTAGTTTTAGTAACAAAAGTAGTAGTAGTATTAGTAATAGTAAGCGTAGTAGTTATAGTTGCAACAGTAGCAGTAGTATTAGCAGTAATAGTATAGTTGTAGTACAAGCAGTACTAGTAGCAACAGTAGCTATGGTAGTTGCAGTAGTAGCAGTAGGAGTTGAAGCAACAATAGTAGTAGTTGAAGCAGTAGTACTAGAAGTAGTACTAAGAGTAGTACTTGCAGCAGTGGTAGTAGTGGTAGTAGTAGTTGTTGTTGTTGTTGTGGTAGTAGTATTTTTTATAGTAGTAGCAGTAGTGGCAATTGTAGTTGCAGTAATAGTAGTAGCAGAAGTAGTAGCAGTAGTAATAATAGTAGTAGTAGTAGAAGTGCTCATTATAGTAGTAGCAGTAGTAGTAGATGCAGTAGTAGTAGCAATATAAGTAGTAGGAGCAGTAGTATCAATAGCAACTACAACAACAACAGTAGCAGCAGTAGTAGTGGTAGTACTTGTTGTGGTAGTATTAGCCTTAGTATCAATAGCAGTTGTAGTAACAGCAGCAATAGTAGTGTTTGTAGTAGTAGTCAAAGTACTAATAATAGCAGTAGTAGTAGTAGTCGTATTTGCAGCTGAAGGAGCAACCTTAGTAGCACTAGTAGTAGTGGTAGCAGCAGTGGTAGTAGCAGTAATAGTCGTAGCAATAGGGGCGGTAGTAGTAGCATTAGCAGTAGTAATAGGGGTGGTAGTAGAAGCAGCAGCAGCTGTACTTGCCTTAGTAGTAGTAGTGGTGGTGGTGGTGGCAATACCACTAGTAGCCATAATAGTAGTAGTAGAAGTAGAAGTAGAACTACTAGTAGTAGTAGTAGTAGTGGATGTCGTAGTAGTAGTAGTAGTCTTAGTAGTAGTGGTAGTAGTACAACTAGTAGCAACAATAGTAGTAGAAGTAGAGGTAGTAGTAGTAGTAGTAGTAGAAGAAGAAGAAGAAGAAGTTGTAGTAGTAGTAGTCTAAGTAGTAGTGGTAGGAGTGGCAGTAGTTGTAAGAATACGTATAGGAGAAAGAATACTAGTTGGAGTAGTTGTACTAGTAGTAGTAGTAGTAGAAGGAGTAGTAATAGTGGTAATAGTTGTTGTTGTAGGAGTAGCAGTAGCGGTAGAAGAGGTCATACTAGAAGTAGTAGGAAGAGTTTTTGTTGTTGTTGTTGTAGCAACAGTAGTAATAGTAGCAGCAGGATTTGTAGTAGTAGTAGTATTATTAGTAGTAGTAGTAGCAGCAGTAGTTGAAGTCATAGTAATAATAGTTGTAGTAGTAGTAGTAGTAGCAGTAGCAGCAGTAGTAGCAGCAGCAGAAGTAGTAGTAGTAGTAGTAATAGTAGTAGTAGGAGCAGCAGTAGCTATAGCAGTAGTAGTAGCTGTTGTAGTAGCAGTAACACTAGTAGCAGTGGCAGAAGTAGTAGTAATAATAGTAGTAGGAGGAGGAGGAGGAGTTGCAGTAGCAACAGAAGTAGTAGAAGTAGTGGTTGAAATAGCAGTAGTTGTAATAGTAGTAGTAGTAGTAGTAGTAGTAGTAGCAGTAGTCATAGTCGCAAAAGCAATAATTAGTGTAGTCATAGTAGTAATAGGAGTAGTTGTAGAGGTAGTAGTTGTAGTAGCAGCAGTAAGAGTAGCAGTAGCAGTAGTTGTAGTTGTTGTAGTAGTAGTAATTGCAGCAGCAGTAGCAGTAGTAGCAGCAGTAACAGTTGTTGCAGTAATAGTAATGGTAGTTATTCTCGTAGAAGTGTAGTAGTAGTCGTAGTGGTAGTAGTAGTAGTGGTAATAGCAACAGTAGTCGCAGTTGTAGTTTTTATTGTTGTTGTTGTGATAATGGTAGCAACAGAAGGAGTAGTACTTGTAGAAGTAGTAGTCGGAGTAGAAGTAGCAGCAGCAGTAGTAGTAATCATAGTAGTAGTTGTCGTTGTAGTAGTAGCAGTAGCAATATTAGTAGTAGTGGTAGTAGGAGTAAGTTGTAGTAGAAGTCGCAGTAGTAGTAGAAGTCGCAGTAGTAGTAGGAGTCGCAGTAGAAGTAGTTGTAGTAGCAGTAGTTATAGTTGTAGCAGTAGTTGTTATTATTGTAGTAATAGTAGCAGTAGTTGTAGTAATAGGGGGAGTAACAGTAGTAGTGGGAGTAGTAGTACGAGTAGATGTAGTAATGGTTGTATTAGGAGTAGTCACAGGATTCATAGTAGTAGTAGAAGGAATAACCATAGTAGTAGTAGCAGTAGAAGTAATAGGAGTAATAGTAGAGTAGTTGTAGTAACAGAAGTAGTAGGTGTAGTCGTTGTAATAGTAGTACTAGCAGTAGTAGTTGTAGTAGTAGTATAGTAGTTATTGTTGTTGTAGTTGTAGTATTAGGAGTAGCAGCAATAGTAATAGTAGTATTAGTAGTAGTAGTAGTAGGAGTAGCAGAAGTAGTTGTAGTAGTAGCACTAGTAGTAGTAGAAGTAGTAGTAGTAATAGTGGTAGTAGTAGTTGCAGTAGTAGTAGCAGTAGTAATAGTAGTTGTAGTAGGAGTAGGAGTAGTGGTAGTAGAAGTAGCAGTAGTAGTCGGAGTCGCAATAAAAGTAGTTGTAGTAGTAGTAGTTATTGTTGTTGTAGTAGTAATAGTAGCAGTACTTATAGTAATTGTAGTTGTGGCAGTAGTAATCGGTGGAAGAGTAGTAGCAGTAAGGGGAGTAATAGTAGGAGTAGATGTAGTAATGGAAGTATTAGGAGTAGTCGCAGGATTCATAGTAGTAGTAGAAGTAATAGCATTAATAGTAGAGTAGTAGTAGTAACTGAAGTTGTAGGTGTGGTTGTTGTAATAGTAGTACTTGTAGTAGTTGTACTAGTAGTAGTTATTGTTGTTGTTGTTGTAGTATTAAGAGTAGCAGCAGTAGTAACAATAGTATTAGTAGTAGTAGTAGGAGTAGCAGAAGTAGTAGCAGTAGTATTTGTTGTTGTTGTCATTGTTGTTGTAGTAGTAGTAGTAGCAGTTGTACTACTAGCAATAGTAGTAGCAGTAGTGTTGGTGGTAGTAGTAGTTGTTGTTGTTGTGGTAGTAGTTGAAGTAGCTATAGTAGTAGAAGCAGTAGCAGTAGTAGTAGTAGTAATATTATTAATAGTAGTAGTGGTAGTAGTAGTTGCAGTAGTAGTAGTAGTAATAGCAGCAGTAGTTGTAGTGGAAGTAGCAGTAGTAATAGTAGCAATAGTGATAGTAGTAGTAGTATTAGTAGTAGCAGTAATAGGAGGAGTGGTCGAAATAGCACTAGTAGCAGCAGTAGCCGTAATTGTTGTAGTAGTGGTGGTGGTGGTGGTAGTAGTAGTAGTAGTAGTAGTAGTAGTCATAGTTGTAGCAATAGTAGCAATAGTAATAATAACGGTAGTGATAGTTGTGGTAGTAGCAGTAGTAGTAATAGTGAAAGTAGTAGTAGTACTAGCAGAAGTAGTAGGTGAAGTACCAGTTCTAGTGGTATGAGAAGAAGTAGGCATACTAGTCGGAGAAGTTGGTATAGTAGTAGTAGTAGCAGTAGCAAAAATAGTAGCTACAGCAGTAGCAGTAATAGTATGAGCAGTAGCGGTAATAATAGTAGTAGCAGTAGTAGCAGCAACAGTTGTAGCAGTAGCAGCATTAGAAGTAGTATTAGTAGCAAAAGTAGTAGTTGTAGTAGTAATAGTAGTAGTAGTGGAAGTAGTATTAGTAACAATAGTAATAGTATTAGTAGCAGTAGTGGAGCAGTATATGACGATAGTATTTGTTGTAGTAGTAGAAGTAGCTGTAGCAGCAACAACAATAGTAGTGCTGGTAATAGTAGTAGTAGTAGTAGCTTTTGCACTAGCAGCAGCAATGGTAGCACTAGTAGCAACAGCTGCAAAACTAGTAATACTAATTACTGTAGTAGTAATAGTAGTGAAAGTAGTAGTAGTAGCAGCAGTAGTAGTTGCAGTAGTCATTGTAGAAGTTGTAGTAATAGCAATAGTACTAGAAGTAGTAGTTGTTGTTGTAGTTGGAGAAGTAGTGGTAGTGGTAGTTGTTGTAGCAGAACTAGCCGCTGTAGTAGTCGTAGCAGCGGCAACAGCAGTAGTACTACTTGTAGTAGTAGTAATAGTAGCAACAGTGGTAGTAGTAGTAGTTGGAGCAACAACGGCATTATTAGTAGTAGTTGTGGTAGTAGTAGTGGTAGTAGTAGTTGTTGTTGTAATAATAATAGCTGCAGTCGTAGAAGTGGTAGTTGTAATTGCAGTAGTAGCAGAAGTAGTAGGAGTAGAAGTGGCAATAGTTGCATAAGTAGTAGTCGTAACAGTCGTAGTTGTGGTCGCAGAAGTAGTAATAGTAGTAGTAGTAGTAGTATTAATAGTAATACTAGTAGTAGCAATAAAGGTATTAGTAGTAGCAGTAGTTGTAGTAACAGAAGAAGAAGTAGTAGTAGTATTAGTAGTAAGTGTAATAGTTATAGCTGCAAAAGTAGTAGCAGTAGTAGCAGTAGCAGTATTAGCAGTAGTAGTAGTTGTTGTAGTACATGTTTTAGGAGTAGCAGTTGAAGCAACAGTAGTAGTAGTAGCAGTAGCCGCTGAAGTAGTAGTACTAGTAGCAGTACTAAGAGTAGTAGCTGCAGCAGTTGTAGTAGTGGGAGTAGTAGTAGGAGTAGTTATTGTATTAGTAGAATTTGTTATAGTGGTAGCAGTAGTGGCAATTGTGATTGCAGTAATAGTAGTAGCAGAAGTAGTAGCATAGTACTAGTAGAAGTAGTCGCAGAAGTAGTCGTAGTAGTAGTAGAAGTAGTAGTAATTGTTAGACGCAGCAATAGTAGCAACAGTGGTAGTACTAGTTATAGTAGTATTAGTAGTTGTATAAGCAGCAGCAATAGTAGTATTTGTAGTAGCAGTCACAGTAGTAGTAATAGTAGTAGTATTAGTTGCTGTATTAGTAGTTGCAGGAGTAACAGCAGTAGCACAATAGTAGTGGCAGCATTAGTAGCAGAAATAGTAGTAGCAATAGGAGTAGTAGTAGTAGTCGTAGCAAGAGTAATAATCACAATAGCAGCAACAACAATAGTAGTAGTAATAGTAGTAGTAGTTGTTGTAGAAGTTGTAGTAGTAGTAGCAGTCTTAGTAGTAGTGGGAGTAGTAGTAGGAATACGTAAATGAGAAGGAATAGTAGTAGGAGGAGTAGTAATAGTAGTAGTTGTTGTTGTATAGGAGTAGCAGTAGTGGTAGTAGAAGTCATTGTACAAGAAGTAGGATTAGTAGTTGTTTTTGTTGTTGTAGTAGTAGTAGTTGTTGTAGTAATAGTAGTAGTAGGATTTGTAGCAGTAATAGCCATAGTAATAGTAGTAATAATAGTAGTAGTTATTGTTGTAGTAGTAGTAGTAGTCATAGGATTAGTAGTAGAAGTCGTAGTAATAGTAGTAGTAGTAGTAGTAGGAGGAGGAGGAGGAGGAGGAGGAGGAGGAGTAATAGTAGAAGTAGTAGTTGCAGCAGAAGTAGTATTATTAGCAGCAGCAGTAATAGTTGTTGTAGCAGCAATAGGATTACTAGTAGCAGTCGTAGTAGTAGTAACCATAGCTGTTGTAGTAGATATTGTAATAGCCGAAGTAGTAGTTGTAAAAGCAGCAACAGTAGCAGGAGTAGTAATAGGAGTGTTAGGACTAGTAGTAGCACATGAAGTTGTAGTGGCAGTTGTAGTTGTTGTAGTAATAATAGTAGTAGTAGTGGCTTTGGTAGTGGGAGTAATATTAGTATTAGTATTAGTAGTAATAGTAGTAATAGGAGAAGTAGTAACAGTCAGAGAAGTATTAGTAGTAGGAGAAGTAGTAAAAGGGATAGTAGATATAATAGCAATAGTAGTATTAGTATTACTAGCAGTAGTAGTAATATCGGAAGTAGTAGCAGTAGCATTAACAGTAGTACTAGTACTAATGTTAATAGCATTAGTAGCAGTAGTAGTAATGATTGTAGTAGTAGCAGTTGTAGCAGCAGTAGGAGGAGTAGTAATAGTAGTAGTAGTAGCAGTAGTAGCAGTAACAACAATAATAGTATGAGTAGATGCAGTAGTAGTTGTTGTTGTTGTTGTTGTAGGAGTAGTAGTAGTAGTTGTAGTAGTAATAGTAGTAGTAGTAGTATTACTAGTATTAGCCAAATTTGTGTAAGCAGCAGTAGCAGTAGTGGTAGTAATAGTAGTAGTAGAAGTAGCAGTAGTAGCAATAGTAGCAGTTACAGAAGTAATAGTAGTGGCACTAGCGACAGTAGCAATTGTTGCAATTGTAGTAACAACAATAGAAGTAGTAGCAGTGGAAGTAGTAGCAATAGTAGCAGTAGTAGTGGAAGTAGTTGCAGTAGTAGCTATAATAGTGGCAATAATAGTGGTATAGGAAGTAGCAGCAGCAGCAGTAGTAGAAATAGTAACAGTGGGTCTAGTAGTAGTAGTAGTAGTTGTTGTTGTTGTAGTAGTAGTCGTAGTAGTGGTAGTGACAGTAGGAGCAGCAGAATTACTACTACTTGCGCCACTACTACTACTATTCCTATACCTACTACTACTTCCACTTCTACTACTACTGCTACAATTATTACTACTTCTACACCTATTCCTACTCTTGCTACAACTACTACTCCTCCTGCTCCTACTACAGCTACTCCTAATCCTGCTGTTGTTGCAGCTGCTACTACAACTTCTACTTCTGCTACTGCTACTTCTACTGCAACTCCTACTACTAATTCTACTACTACTACAAGTCTTAGTACTACAAGTTTTGCTACTACTACCACTACTACTACTACTACTACTCCAGCTATTATTACAACTACTCTACTACTTCTACTACTTCTACTATTAATCCAAGCACAACTACAACTACTTTTATGATTACTGCTACTGCTACTACTACGACTACTACTACTATTACTATTACTACTACTATTGCTACCATTACTAAATCTACTACTACGCATACTCCAACTTGTACTACTACTACTATAACTACTAATACTGAATTACTACTACTGCTGCTGCTGCTATTTTTACAACAACTACTACAACAACTACTACTACAACAACAACAACTGATACTACTAATACTACTATTACTACAACTACTACTAATACTACTAGTACTACTATAACTACAACTATTCATCGTACTGCTTCTGCTACTACTACTAGGACTACTTCTGCTACTACTACAACTACTACATCGACTAGTACTCTTACTACTACTATTGCTACTGCTTCTACGACTGCAACTCCTTCCCCTACTACTACTGCTACAATTACTACTACACCTATTTCAACCACAACAACTACTACTATTACTACAACAACTACTACTACATTGAATACTACTCCTTCTCCTACTGCTACTACTACTATTACTATTACTTCTAATACTACTACGACTACTACGATAATTCCTGCTCCGACTCCTACAACTACTACTACGACAACTACCACCACTACTGCTGCTGCTACTGCTACTCCTACTACTACTACTACTGTGATATTTCTAGTACTCCTCCTACCACTACTACTACAACTACTACTCCTACCACTCCTACAATAACTACTACTACTACAACAACTACTACTACTACCGCTACTATTGCTATGACCACTACAATTACTGCTACTATTACTACTATTACTACAACTACAACAACTAATATAACTACTACTACAACTACTACTACTACACCTACTCCAACTCCAACTACTACACCTACACCAACTCCAACTGCTACTACTACTCCTCCTACTACTACGAGTACTACTATGCCTAATACAGCTAATACTATGCCTATTACTACTACTACCACCACCACCACTACTACTGCTACTATTACTGTTGATACTACTACTGTTACTGCAACCACTACTACTACAATTCTACTCCTACTCCTACTCCTACTCCTACTCTTACTACTACTACTCATACTACTTCTACTACAACTAACAATAGTACTACTACTCCAACTACTGCAACTACTGCTGCTACAACTATCACTACTCCCACTCCAACGACTACTACTACTATAAAAACTAACAATAGTACTACTCCTCATACTACTACTAATGCTGCAACTATCACTACTGCTGCTACTACTACTATTATTACCACTACTCCTCCTTTTCCTCTCTTGCCGACTACTACTACTACTACTACAAGTGCTACTGCTGCAGCTGCTACTACTACAATAACCACTTCTAGTACTACTACTACTACAACTACTACTACTGCTACTTCTTCTACTGTTGCAACTCCTACTCCTACTCCAACTCCAACTGCTACTTCTACTCCTAATACTACTACTATACCGACTCGTACTACTACTACTACTACTGCTCCTATTACCCCTACTACTACTACTCCTACTAATGCTGCTGCTTCTACTGCTACTGCTGCTGCTGCTGCTGCTGGTGCGACTACTACTACTACTACCACCACCACCACCACCACCACTACTACTACTACACCTACTACTACAACTACTTCCGGTACTACTACTAGTTCTACTAATCCAATTATTGCTACTACTACTCCTAATTCTACTCCTACTACTGCAACTTCTACGGCTGATGCTAATCCTACTCTACTACAACTATTGCTACTCCTACTCCTCCTCCTCCTACTACTTCTACTACTCTACTAGTACAACTTCTACTACTATCACTCCTTCAACAACAACAACTACTACCACTACTACTACTACTAGTACTACTACTACTAATACTACAACTTCAACTATTACTACTACAACAACTACTACTACTAAAACTACTACCATTACTACTTTTGCTACTACTACTGCGGCAGCTGCAGCTACTCTTACTACTACTACTGTACTACTACTATTACTACTACTACTCCTACTCCTACTCCAACTCCAACTACTACTATTAGTATAACTACTGCTACTACTACCGCTACTACAACTACTAGTACTCCTACTACTACTGCTCCTACTCCTAATAATAGAAATACTACTCCTACTACTTCTACAACAACTACTACTACTGTGGCTGTTGTTGCTGCTATTGATGCAGCTGCTGCTATTACTACTACTAGTACTTCTACCACTATTCCTACTCCTACTACAACTCCTGCTAGTCCTACGCCTACTCCTCCTCCTACTAGTCCTACTACTACTCCTATTCCACTTTTACTTCAACTCCTACAACTACTACGACTATTAACATTACTACAACTACTTCTACTGCTTCTGCCACTACTACTTCTCCTATTACTACTTCTACTACTATAACTACTACTAATCCTATTACTACTACTACTTCCATTACAACTACTGCTACTTCAACTATTACTACTACTCCTATTGCTACTATTACTACTACTACTACTACTGTTACAACAATTACTAGTGCCACTCACACTATTACTTTTACTTCTACTACTATTGCTACAAATACTACTACTACGACTGCAAATGCCACTTCTACTACGACAATAACAACAACTATTGCTGCTGCTGCTGCTACGGCTACTACTACTACTAACACTACTATTGGTACTACTACTACCACAGCTTCTCCTACTAGTACTATTGCTACTCCGACTGTAACTCCTCTTACTATTGTTACTACTACTACTACTACAACTGCGGCAACTACTGCTACTGTTACTACAACAACAACTACTACTACTACTACTATTACTTTTATTATAGCTACTGCTACCTCTAACATTTCCCCTCCTACTACTACTACTACAACTCCTACTTCTCCTACTGCTACAATTACTACTACTACTACTACTACTACTACTCCTGCTACTAATGCAATTACAACAACTACTACTACTACAACTACTACTCTAACTAATGCAATGACTGCTACTGCAACTACTGCTACACCTATTACTACAACAACTACTACTACTCTTGCTACTAATGCAATTACAACAACTACTACTACGACAACTACTACTGCTACCACTACTACTACTCTAACTAATGTTATGACTGCAACTTCAACTACTGCTAGTACTATTACTACCACTACTACTACTAGTACTATTACTACCACTACTACTACTAGTACTATTACTACTACTACTACTACAACTATTCCAACTAATCCTACTACTACTAGTTCTACTCCAACTATTACTACTGCTGCAACTACTACTACTCCTACTCCCACTCCCATTACAACTACAACTCCTACTACCACTACTTCCCCTAATCCAACAACTACCACTCCAGTTACTACTATTACTACCACCGCTAGCACTACTACAACAACAACTACTACTAGTATCACAACTTCAACTACTACTAATCCTACTACTAGTGCTACTAATCCTAATACTCCTACTACAACTGCTACTACTACTATTGCGACTACAATTATTCTAACTACTACTACAATAACTACTACTACTCCTAACTGTCCTACTACTACTACTACTCCTATTGCTGCTGCTGCTTCTATTACAAGTACTACTGCTACTGCTCCTACTACTACTACTACGACTGCTACTACATCTACTACTCTGACTACTACTACTAATGCTACTACTACTACTCCAACTCCTGCTGCTCCTACTACTACTACTACTACAACAACTACTACAAATGCAACTAATACTATGATTACAACTACTACTACCACAACTTCTACTACTGCAACAAGTCCTACAACAACAACTACTACCAATACTGCAACAGCTGTTGTTGCGACTGTTGCTGCTGTAACTGCTGCTACTACTACTATAATTACTTCTACCGCTACTCGTACTCCTCCTACTACTACTACTCCAGCTACTACTACTGCTACTCCTACTCCTACAACAACTACTACTACTACTCCTTCTACAACTACTACTATTATAACTACCAGTACCACAACATCAACAACTACTACTACTACTTCTACAAATATTGCTACTCAAACTCCTACTACTACTACAACTACTACCAATAATACTACTACTTCTTCTGCTACTACTACTACTCCTCCTCCTCCTATTACTACTACTACAGCTACCACTACTACTATTGCTGCTGCTACTACTACTACTACTACTACTACAATCACTACTACCACTTATACTATTACTTCGTGTGCTGCTACTACTTCTAGTACTACTACTACTACTACTTTTACTCCTCATGCTCCTGCTACTGCTAAAGTTGCGGTTGCTACAGTTGTTGTGGCTACTGCTGCTGTTTTCGTGGCAAATGCAGCCACTACTACTACTGCTACTGCAACTACTCCTACTACTTTTACAACTACTACTACTACATTTCTCTTACTACTATTACCCGTACTACTACTGCTACAACTTCTACTGCTACTAATACTATTGCTACAACAACAACTATTACCACTACTACTGCTACTACTACAACAACCACAACTATAACTCCTACTACTAGTCTTACTACTACTACTACTACTATTGTTATTGCTACTACTACTACTACTCCTACTACTACAATAGCTACAACAACAACAACAACAACAACAACAACAACAACTACTACTACTACTACTACTACTACGCTTACTACTACTCCAATTACTATTACTACTGCTACTACTCTTACTACTATCACTCTTACTACTATTACTACTACTGCTACTACTACTACTTGTACTCTTACTACTTTAGCTACCACTACTCCCACACCTACTGCTACAGCTACACCTACTCCTATTGCTACACCTACTCCTAAATGTACTCCTATTAATACTACTACAACTACTACCACTACTATTACTACTACTAAAAATACTACTAGTACTACTGTTGCTGCTGTTGTTACTGGCACTACTACAATTACTACTACCACTATTACTACTATTACTGCTGTTGCTTCTACTACTACTACTACTTCTAGAACTACTGGTACTACTACTGCTACTACTCTTACAACTACAACTACTACTGCTACCACTACTATTACCACTACAGCTAGGGTACCACTATTACGACTACTACTGCTACTACTATTGCTACTATTATTGCTGCTACTGCTACTACTACTACTACCACCACCACGACTACTATTTCAATTACTACAGCTACACCTACTACTACTACTACTCTACTATGACTACTACTACTACTATTGCTACAATAACAACTCAGACCACTACTACTTGTATAACTATGACTATTTCTACTACTAATACTACTGTTGCTGCTGCTGCTACTAGTACTGCTACTATTACTACTCCTACAGCTACAGCTACTATTCCTACTACTGCTAGTACTACTGCTGCTGTTGCTGCTTCTACTACTACAACAACTACTAATACTACTACAAATATTACTACTTCTACGACTGCAACTACAATAACAGCTTCTACAGCTTCTACTACTACTGCTGCTCCTACTCCTATTACTATTACTACTACTATTGCTACCACAACAACTACTGCTGCTGCTACTACTAATACTACCACTACAATTGCTATTACAACAACAACAACAACAACTACTGCTACAACTATTACTGCAACTACTTTTGTTACTACTCCTATTACAACTACTACTACTATTGCTACCACAACTACTACTGCTGCTACTACTACTAATACTACCACTACAATTGCTACTACAACTACTACTACAACAACAACAACTACTGCTACAACTATTACTACAACTACTTCTACTACTACTGCTGCGAGTACTGCTACTACTACCACTCCGACTACTACTACTACTACTCCTACTGCTACTACTACTACAACTACTACTTCTACTACTGCTATAACAACAACTACTAGTACTATTATTACCATTACTACTGCTGCTGATGTTGATGCTACAACAACAACAACTACCACTACTACTACTACTCCTCCTACTACCACAACTACTACTACCGCCACTACTACTACTACTACTGCTAATAATAATTCTACAGCTACTACAACTACAATTACGACAACTTCTGCTATTGCTACTATTACTACTGCAGTGACTACTACTACTACAACAACACAACTACTTCGGCTGTTGTTGCCATTACTACAACTGCTACTACAACTACAGTTGCAATGCCTACAGCTACTACTATTTCTACTATTGCTGTTGCTAGTCAAACAACTACTACTCCTCTTGTTGCTGCTGCTACTACTACCACTACTACTACTACTACCACTACTAGTTCGAGTACTACTGGTGCTGCTACTACTACTACTGCTACTGCTACTACTGCAACTACTCCTACTAGTGCTACTACTACTACTACTACCACTATTGCTGCTGCTGCTGCTACTGCTACTATTACTATTCCTACCGCAACTACTACCATTACTAATACTTCTATTATTACTACTATTCCCACTACTACTACTACTACTAGTACTACTCCTACTACTACTACTACTACTATTACTGTTACTACTTGTACTGCTTCTACGGCTACTTTTTCTACAACTCCAACTACAACTACAATTACTACTACTACTACAACTGCTACTCCTACAACTACTATTACTACTGCTACTACTATTACTTGTACGGCTACACCTACTACCACTCCTACTACTACTACTACTACTATGACTACAACTTCTACTACTGCTACTACCACTACTACTAATACTAGTACTATTACTACTACCGAACTACTACTACTATTACTAGTACTACTTCTACTTCTACTCCTACTCCTAGTACTAATCCTACTACTACTGCTACTACTACAATTTGTACTGCTACTTTTACTACTACTCCTATTACTACTACGACTACTGTTACTCTTGCTGCTGCTACTACTACTACTGCTACTATTGTTACTACCACCACCACCATTACTACTATTACTACTACTAATACTACCACTACTCATACTACTACTCCTACTATGGCTAGTACTACCACCCGCACCACCACTACTACTACTAATACTACTACTACTACTACTAATACTACTACTAATACTACTACTATTAATTCTACTACTACTAGTACAACTAAAAGTTTTCCCACAATAACAACTACTACTCCATCTCCAACTATTACAACTGCTACTACTACTACTACTGCTATGACTACTCTATTGCTGCTACTACTACTACTACCTCTACTACTGCTACTGCTGCTACTACTGCTACAACTACTTCTACTACTATTGCTGCTACTACTCCTACTACTATTGCTACTGCTGCTACTATTACTCTTACTACTACTACAATTGCAATAACTACTACTGCTGCTACTGCTACAACAACAACAACTACTACTATTACTACTACTACTTCTACATCTGCTAGTACTAATTCTACTACTACCACAACTATCGCTATAACGACTACAGCTACTGCCACTATTACTGCAACAAATACTACTACCGCAGTGATTACTAATACTAGTACTACACTACTACTTCAAATGCTGTTGTCGCTACTACAAGTGCTACAACAACTATAGTTGCTCCGACTACTGCTACCACTATTGCTACTGCTGCTCTTAAAACTACTACTACTACTGTTGCTGCTACTACAACAACAACTGCTATTACTACTACTACGACTACTACTACTACTACTGCAGCCACTATTATTACTAATACTTTTATTATTACTACTATTACGACAATGACAACTACAACTACTAGTATTACTCCTACTACTACTACTCCCCCTGCTACTACTACTACTACTACTACTACTACTACTACTACTACTACTACTACTACTACTACTACTATTATTGCTACTACTTCTACTACTTCTACTGCTACTTCTTCTACTACTCCTACTACAATTACAATTACTACAACCACTACTGCTGATGTTGCTGCTATTACTACTACTACTATTGCTCTTTCTATTACTACTGCTACTACTACTACTTGTACTACTACTCCTAGTACCAACACTACTACTAATACTACTACTACTACTACTACGACTACTTCTACTACTGCTGCTACTATTATTACTACTACCACTACTGCTACTATCACTACTACAATAACAACAACTACTACTTCTACTACTACATCTACTCTAATTACTACTCCTACTACTACTGCTACTACTACTGCTTGTACTGCTACTCCTACTACTACTCTTGCTAATACTATGACTTCTGTTACTATTGCTGCTACTACTGCTACTACTAATACTATTACTATTATTTCTACCACCACCACTACAACTACTACCACTAGTTATACAACTACTACCTTTCCCAAAATAACAACTACTACTCCTCCAAGTACTATGACTGCTACCACTACTACTATTGCTACAACTACTCCTATTACTACTACTACTACTACCTCTACTATTGCTATTGCTGCTACTTCTGCTGTAACAACTTCTACTACTACTATTGCTACTACAGCTACAGCTACTACAACAACAACAACTGCTACTACTGCTACAGCCATCACTACTGCTATTACTATCGCTGCTAGTACTGGGACTACTGCTATTACTACTACTGCTACTATTGCTACTACTACTGCTAATACATCTATTACTAATACTACTACAACAACTACTACTACTTTAACTACTACTACTTCTACTCAAACCGCTGCTTCTACTACTGCTACAACAACTATTACTACAACTAGTACTACCAGTACTGCTACTACTACTACTACAACTACTACTACTACTACAAGTAATACTACTACTACAACTGTGACTACCACTGCTGCCACCACTACTACTTTGTTTCCAGCTATAATTACTTTTGCTACTAGTACTGCTACGACTAATATGACTATAACTACTACTAATGCTACTACAACAACAACTACAACTACTACTACAACAACTACAACTACTACTACAACAATACTAATACAATTGCTAATGCTACCACAACTATGACTGCTACTACTACTACTACTACTGCTGCTATTACTACTCCTACTACAACTACAACAACAACTACTACTACTACAACTATTGATTCTGCTGCTACAACAACTACTACTACGGCTACTACTACTACTAATGCTACCACTACTACGACTGCTACTATTGCTCCTACTATAGCAACTGCTACTACTACTACTACTACTTATACTGCTACTACAACTATAGCTACAACAACTACTGCTACTGCTAGTATTACCCCTACTACAACAACCACTACAGTGACAACAACTACTATTACAAAACTACTACTTCGGCTATTGTCGCTGCAACTACCTATGCTACAACAACTATAGTTGGTGCGACTACTGCTACTGCTGCTGTTGCTGCTCTTACAACTACCACTACTACTGCTGCTGCTGCTGTTGTTACTACTATTACTATTACTACAATTACTACGACTACTGTACCAACTACAAATACTGCTACTAATACTACTCCTGCTTCTACTACTACTACTATTTCTACTTCTACTACTGCCACGACTGCTACTACTACCTCCACTACTACTATTACTGTTGTAGCCACTGTTGCTAATACTACTACTACTACAACGACTACTCCTACTATTAACACTACAACTACTACAACTACTACTGCTACTACGACTACTACTACTAATACTACTTCTACTACTGTTGCTGCTACAGCTGCTACTACTACTATAGAACAACAACTATTGCTACTACTACGACTGCTACAACTATTGCCGCTACTACTACAACAATAACAACAATAACAACTACTACTACAACTACTGCTGTGGCTACCACTGCTACTACTATTATGGCTACTACTACTGCTGCTGTTGCTCTTGCTACAACTACCACTACTATTACAAATAATACTACTACTGCTACTAATAACACTACTATTGCTACTACTTCTTCTGCTACTACTACTAGTGCTGCTTCTACTGCTACTACTACTATTGCTGCTACTTTTGCTATTGCTAATACTACTACTATTGCTTCTACTACTACTACTACTACTATTGTTACTGCAGCTACTACTATTGTTGCTGCTACAATTGCTACTACTACTAATATTACTACTACTGTTGCTACTACTACTACAATAGCTACTAATATTATTACTGCAGCTACGACTGCTACTACTACTGCTTCTTCAACTACTACTACAACTACGACTACTGCTACTGCAAATACTATAGCTACTACTGCAGCAACTACTACTACCACTACTATAATAACTTCTCCTACTACTACTACTATTTCTATTACTACTACTATGACTATCACTAGAAATACATCTACTACTATTGTAACAACTTCAACTGCCCTTGCTACAACTAGTAGTACAATTAATACTGCTACTGCTACTGCTACTGCTACTACTACTTCTACTACTATTAATACTACTATTATTGCTATGGCTACTACCACTACTCCTCCTACTAATACTACTGCTGCCGCTGATGCGGTCGCTACTACTGCTACTATGACTCTTGCTATCTCTACCAATACTACTACTACTACTTCTTCTGCTACTACTATTACTACTACGACTGCTGCTGCTATGACAACTAATGCTTCTACTACAACTTCTCCTAGTACTATTGCTACTACTTCTGCTACTACAACTACTACTAGTTCTATTGCTACTGCTACTTCTGCTACTACTACTACTACTACTACTACTACTACTACTTCTACTACTACTACTACTACTACTACAACTATTGCTGCTGCTACTACTACTACTACTACAACTGTTGTTGCTGCTACTACTACTACTACAACAACTACTACTGCAAGTGATACTAATTTTTCCAATACTACTACTAATACTACTGTTGCTGCTGCTACTACAACTACTCATGCTACTACTACTCCTGCTACTACTCCTACTACCGCTACTACTATTACTGCTACTATTAATATTACTACTACTACTGCTCCTCCTCCTACTACTACTATTACTACTTCTACTACTAATCTTACTACTAGTTCTACTACTACTGCTACTACTACTACTACTACTATTGCTACTACTGCTACTACTACTACTACTGCTATTGCTCCTACTACTAATACTACTACTACTACTACTCCGACTCCAACTCCTACATCTACACCTACTCCTACTACTAATACTATTACTACTATTACTCCGAATACTCCTCCCCCTACACCTACTCCTACTACTACTGCTACAACTACTACCAATACTGTTACTACTACTACTACTACCACTATTGCTGTTGCTGCTGTTACTACTGCTACTACTACTAGTACTTCTACTACTACGGCTGACTTTCCAACCACTCCTACTACCAATACTACTACCACTAAAACAACTGGTACTACTTCTAACTCAATGACTACTAGTACCACTAGTACTACTACTACTACTACAAGGACTACTACTGCCGCTACTGGTATTACTATTGTCAGTGCTACTACTACTACTACTAGTACTACTACTACTACTACCACCACTACAATGACTACCACTACTACTACTGCTAGTTCTACTTCTATAGCTACTACAACTGTTACTACTATAATTACTACAATTACAACAACTACTGCTACTTTTACGACAACTACTACCACGACTATAGCTACTACTTTTGCTACTGCTGTAACAAGAACAACTTCTACTACTACTAGTCCTATAGCTATTACAACTCGTACTACTACTACTACCAATACTGCCAATACTGCCACTAGTACTACTGATACTACTTTTAACAAAATGACAACTAGTACCACTAGTAGTACTACTACTACTACTACGACTACTAGTACTACTACTACTATTACTATTACTACTCCTCCTATCCTACTACTACTACTACTACTACGGCTATAACTGTTCTACTACTAGCACTACTACTACTGCTACTTCTGCTACTACTGCTACTACAAGTACTACTACTACTACTTCTACTAGAACTATTACTACTCTTACTGCTACTACTACGATAACTACTACTATGGCTACTACTACTAGTAAGTACTATTACTACTGCTAGTACTATGGCTACTGCTGTGATTGCTACCACTACTACTACTACTACTACTACAACTATTGTTGCTACTGCTACTACTACTACCACTACAGCTACCACAGCTACTAAGGCTAATACCGCAACTAAAACTACTAGTCTTACCACTACCACTATGACAACTTCTACTACTTCTACCACTATTACTACTAGTACTACTACAACAATGACAACTACTACTACTACTACTACTACTACTACTACAGCTGCTACTTCTACTACTGCTGCTGCTATTACTACAATTACTGCTACTGCTACTGCTTGTGCTGCTATTGCAATTACTGCTACAGCAAGTACTTCAACTACTACTCCTACAACAACTACAGCTACTGCTTCTACTACTTCTAATAGTAGTACTACTACTACTGCTACTACCATCGCTATGCC
Organism: Trichopus zeylanicus subsp. travancoricus; assembly: GCA_005019695.1. Classification (NCBI taxonomy): domain Eukaryota; kingdom Viridiplantae; phylum Streptophyta; class Magnoliopsida; order Dioscoreales; family Dioscoreaceae; genus Trichopus; species Trichopus zeylanicus. Next base: position 92,796 of record RXID01021566.1, read on the forward strand.
TACTAGTACTATTACCACGACTACTACTACTATGATTATTACAACAACTACTACTACTACTAATGTGGCTACTAATACTACCACTACTACTACTACAGCTACCACTACTACTACTACATCTACTACTACTACTTCTCCTTCTACAACTACTATAACTACTACAACCACTGCTATGACACTACTACTTCATTTTTTATAATTACCACTTCTACGACTACTACCACTACTGCTACTGCTATTGCCACTACTAGCCCAACTACTACAACTTCCCCTTCCACTACTGCTACTTTTACTACTACTACTACTTCTGCTGCTGCTACTACTACCGCTACTACTACTACTACTACAACTACAACCGCTAATACTATGGCTGTTACTACTATTACTACTGCTGCTGCTTCTACAACCACTATTGTGTGCCTTCTACTACTACTTTGGCTACTACTATTATTATTTCTACTACAAAAACTACTACTACTACTTCTACAACTACTATTACAATTCTTGCTGCTGCTACTACTGCTACTACTACTGTGTCTTCTTATAATACTACTATTACTACTACCGCTACTCCTATTTCTACTACTGCTACTACTACTAGTACTACTACTACTGCTACTACTACTACTTTTGCGACTACTACTACTACTACTACTGTCTCTTCTACTACTACAACTACTTCTACTACTGCGACTACTACTTCTGCCACTGCTACTACTACAACTATTATTACTATTACTGCTGCTGCTGCTACTGCCACTACTACTAATACTACTGCTGCTGTTGCTACCACTACTACTGTGTCTTCTACTACTACTCCTCCTATTGCTACTGCTGCTGCTACTTCTACTGCTACTACTACCAGTACTACTACTAGTACTAATACTTCTACTAATACTACTAGTACTAGTATTGCTACTATGACTAGTACTACTAATGCTACTACTACTACAACAACTGCTATCGCTACTACTATTGCTGGTACTACATTACTACAAACACTACTACAGCTGCTGCAACTACTACTACTATTGTTACTACTACGGCAACTACTAATACTACTACTGCCACTACTTTTGCTACTACTAATACAACTACTACTGCTACAACTCCCACTACTACTACTACAACTACTTCGGTCAATACAACTAAAACTACTACTGTTACTCCTCTTACAGCTATAACTACTACTACTTCTATAACTACTACTACTACAACATCTATTATTACTACTATTACTACTACTTCTGCTACTACTGTGGCTACAACTAGTACTACTACTGCTACTGGTACTTCTATTTCTGCTAGTACTACTTCTGCTACTCCTATTACTACTGCTACTACTTCTGCAGCTATAACTACCGCTAATCCTACTAATACTACTACTACTACTACCACTAATTCTTCTACTAGTGTTACTACTAGTACTATTAACTTTGCTACTACAGTTACTACTACTACTTCTACTACTATTGCTACCAATTCTACTACTACTATTACTGCTACCACTGCTACCACTGCTACAACCGCTACTTCAACTACTGTTGCTACAACTACTATCACTACTACTTCTAATACAACAACAACAACTACTACTACTGCTACTACAGCTACTATTGCTACTACCTCTACTAGTACTACTACTACTTTTGCTACTACTGCTACTACTACTACTTCTCCTACTACTACAACTGATCCTGTTGCTATTGGTAGTACGACTATTGCTATTACTACTATTGTTGCTATTTCTACTGCTTCTACTTCTACTATTGCTACAACTACAACAATAACTGCTACAACTATTCCTACTACAACTACTACTATGACTAATACTACTACTACTTCTACATCTATTACTACTACTACTACTAAAACTACTACTAATACTACTGCTACTACTACTGCAACATACTATATTACAACAAATTACAATAAACTACTACTACTACTACTCTATTATCGCTACAACAACACTAATAACTACTCACTACCCTCTATTGCTACGCTTGGCTAAAACAATAACTACGACTACTGTGTTGCTGCTACTCTAAACTACTACCATACTACTACTGTTGTTGCTACTACCACTTATAGTGCTATAATGGTACATCAACCAACACCAACTACCAATCCTATACTACAACTACTACTTTCGCTACCACTACTTCTACAACGACCCTACTCCACACTTTAGTACAACAAAGCTACTACTCGCACTTCTGCAATGGTGTTTGCTACCATATTCTATTGTTGTTGTTGTGCTACTTACAATACTATGCTACTTGTCTGCTACTAGTCATAGCCTGCTCGTCCTACACTACTATTTGCTATTACTACAGCGCCGTACTATGTATGATACAATAACTACTACCTACTATAGCTACTACTACCTGCTACGGATACAATTTGCTACTAATGCTGCCTATAGCATACTATGACTGCTACTACTACTACTGTTCTACAACTACGACAACACTAGTGCTGCTACTACGACAACTGTACTTACGACTCCTGCGGATACTTCTTTTACTGTTACAACACAACAACAAACAACAACAATACTATACTACTAATACTACTACCAACTCTAGCTAGTACTACTTTCTACTCTACTACTACTACTACTACTATAGTTGCTACTACTATTACTACTGTTACTTCTACCATTGCTACTACTGCTACTATTACTACTACTACTACTACTGCTACTGCTGCTACAGTTGCTGCTACTACTACTACTATTACTACTACCACTGCTACTACTATTATTATTACTATAGCTACAACTACTGCAACTACAACTACAGATGTTGCTACAACAACAACTACAACTACTGTTACTACTACCATAGTTGTTGCTAGTACTACTGCCACTATAGCTACTCGTGTTGATAATGCCACTCTTGCTACTACAACTACTAGTCTAAGTACAACTACAACTACTACTACTTCCACTACTATTACTACAACAACTACAACTACTACTCCTACTTCTGCTACTACTACCGCTCCTGCTACTACTACTCTAGCTGCTATTACTAAAACTAGTGCTACTAATACTACAACTATTACTACTATTTCTACTTCTACTACTTCTGCTACTCCTACTACTACTGCTACTCCTACTACTACTACTGCTAATACTTCTGCTGCCGCTGCTACTAGTACTACTTGTACTAATACCACAATTATTATTACTACTACTACTACTACTACTATTATAGCTTCCAATACTACTGCTACTACTATTGCGGCAACTAATACTACTAATACGACTACTACTACTATAACTACTACTGCTAGTACTACATCTACAGCTACTACTTTTCCTAATGCTACAACTCCTGCTGCTACTACTACAGCTACAACAGTGCTACTGCTCCTACTATAATAACTATGGCTACTACCACTATTACAGCTACCACTGCTACTACAACTACTAGTCTTACTACTACTACAACTACTGCTACTTCTACTACTATTAAAGCTACAGCTGTAAGAACAACTACGACTACTGCTACTATTGCTACTATGACTACTACTAGTACTAATACAAATGTACTACTACTACTACTACTACAAATACTAATATTATAATAACTACAACAACTACTACTTTTGCTACTACTCCTTCTACCATAAGTACTAATATTACAACTACTACGATAACTACTGCTACAACTATTGCTATCGCTACAATAACTACTACTACTATTGCTACAACAACAATAATAACAACTATTACTCCTATTGTTACTGCTACAACTTCTACTACTACTGCTGCTACTAATGCTACAACTACTACAACTACTACTCCTATTGCTGCTACTACAACTTCTAGTACTACTACTACTACTACAACAACAACAACAATAACTACTACTACTATTACTATTACTACTACTTCTGCTACTACTACTTCTACTACAACAAATCCAACTACTACAACAGCTGCAATTGTTGCTACTACCGCTATTACTACTGCTACTACTACTTGCACTGCTGCTAGTACTGCAACTACTATTGCTAGTACTGTTGCTGCTAGTACTACTACTACTCCAAGTACAGCTGCTGCTAGTACTACTACTACTACTACTACTACAGCCACTGCTACTGGTATGACTACAATAACTACAACTACTAGAGCTACTACTATTGCTACTACAACTAATGCTAGTAGTAGTGCCACACTGCTGGTACTACTATTTTTGCTACTATAGCTGCTAGAACTACTATTACTGCTACTACTACTATTGCTACAACTACTATAATAACTTCTGCTGCTGCTACTATTACATCGACTACTACTATTGCTGCTACTTCTACTATTACTACTACTACTACTACTACTACTACTACTACTACTACTACTACTACAGCTGCTGCTGCTGCTACTACTACTACTACTACTGTTGCTACTACCACTACAACTACTACTACTTCTACTACTACTGCTGCTGCTACTGCTGCTGCTACTACTACTACTACTACTAGTGTTGCTGCTACTACTACTATTACTTCTACTACTGCTACTGCTGCTACTATGACTACTTCTACTACTTCTGCTCCTGCGACTACTGCATCTACGACAACTACTACTATTACTACTACCACTGCTACTACTGTTACTATTACAATAGCAACTATAACATCTAGTACTACTAATACCACTATAGCTACTACTGCTAATAATGCTACTACTGCTACTACAACTACTACTACTTAGACTACTATTACTACTACAACTACAACAACTACTACTACTATTGCTCTTATTGCTACTTTTGCTACTACTACTACTACTACTATTATTGTTGTTGATGCTGCTACTACTAATACTATTATTTCTATTACTACAACTATTGCTACTACTAATACAACTGTTCCCATAGCTACTAGTTCTACTGCTTTTGTTGCTAGTATAGCCACTGCTATTGCTACTACTACTACTACTCCTACTACTACTGTTGCTAATACTTTTGCTGCTACTACTACTAGTACTACTGCTACTACTACCACCACTATTACTACTACTACTATTCTAGCAATTATTGCAGTAGTATTAGTAATATCAGTGTTTGCTGTAGTAGAATTAGTACGACTGGTAGTAGTAGTAGTAGTGGTAGTAGTAGTAGTAGTAGGGGCAGTAGTAGTAGTAGTAGTAGGGGCAGTAGTAGCAGTTGGAGTAGTCGTAATAGTAGTAGAAGTAGCTGTAGCAGTAGGAGGAGGAGGAGTGTTGTGGTAGTAGTAGTAGTTGGAGTACTAGTCATAGAAGTCATTATAGTGTTAGAAGTAGTTGTAGAGGAAGTAGCAGTAGTACTAGTAGTAGTAGAAGTAGTAGGAGTGTTAGTATTAGGAGCAGTAGTAGCAGTAGTAGTTGTTGTGTTAGTTTTTGTTGTAGTAGTACCAGTAGTACTTAGAGTAGTAATACTAGCAATTGTACTAGTAGTAGAAGTCATAGTAGTAGTAGTAGTTGTTGTTGTTGTAGCAGTAGTAGTAATAAGAGTAGTGGTATTTGTTATTGTTAATATTTTTGTTGTAGTAGTAGTAGTTGTTGTTGTTGTTGTTGTTGTAGCAATTGTCATAGTATTAGTAGGAGTACTAGAAGTTGTAGTAGTAGTAGTAGCAGTAGTAGTAGCTGTAGCAGCAACAACAATAGTAGTAGTAGTAGTAGTTGTTGTTGTTGTTATTGTTGTTATTATTATTATTATAGTACTAGTAGTAGTAATAGTAGTAGTGATTATTGTTATTATTGTTGTTATTGTTATTATTGTAGTACTAGTAGTAGTAGTAGTAATACCAATAGCAGCAGCAGCAGTAGTAGCAATAGCAGCAATAGTAGTAGTAGCAGTAGTTGTAGTAGTCATAGTGGTAGAACTAATAATAGGAGTAGCAATTGTAGTAGTAGTAGCAGCCGTAGTAGAAATAGTAATAGTAGTAGTAGCAGCAGCAGCAGTAGTAGTAGGACTGTTAGGAGTAGTAGTAGTTGGGGTCGTAGTAGTAGTAATACTAGTATTATTAGCAATAGTAGTAGGTGTGTTAGGGTTAGTAGCAGTAGTAATAGCAATAGTAGTAATATTAGTCATAGGAGTATTAGTTTCAGTAGTAATGTTAGTATTAGTAGTAGTAGTGGTAGTAGTAATTGTATTATTAGTAGTAGAAGAAGTAGTAGTAGTAGTTGTTGTTGTTATTGTAGTAGTAGTAGCCGTAGTTGTAGCGGGAGTTGGAGTAGGAGTAGTAATTGGAGTAGTAGTAGTTGGGGTAGTGGCAGTAGTAGCTCTGGGAGGAGTAGCAGGAGGAGGAGGAGGAGGAGGAGGAGTAGGAAGGGTAGTAGTAGTAGTAGTAGTAGTAGTAGTAGTGGTGGTGGTGGTAGTATATAAATAGTTAGTAGTCAAGTAGTAGTAGTCGTAGTAGTTGTTAGCGGTTAGTAGTAGCAGCATTCGTAGATGTAATAGTGGTTTAGTTTTCATAGTCGTAGTAGCAGTTGTACTACTAGTAATGTAGTAGTAGTCTTAGTAGTAGTAGAAATAGTAGTAGCAGTAGTATCAATGGTAGTAGTGGGAGCAGTAGTAGGAGTGTTTGGAGTAGTAGTATTAGTACAAGTAATGGTAGTAGTAGTGGTAGTAGGAGGAGCAGTAATAGAGGTAGGAGTAGTGGCAATAATAGTAGTAGTAGTAGCAGTTATTGTTGTAGTAATAGTAGTAGCAGTAGTAGAAGTAGTAGTAGTTTAGTGGTTGCGATAGTAGTAGTAATAGTAGTAGCGGTAGTAGTAGTAGGTGTTTGAGTAGGGGTGATAGTTCAAGTCGTAGCAATAGTCATTGTAGTTGTAGTAGTAGCAGTAGGTGTAGGAGTAGGGGTAGCAGTGGGAGTAGTAGTTGGAGTTGGTTTATCAGTAGTAGTAGCAGTAAGAGGAGGAGGAGTAGTAGTAGTAGTGTTGGTATTAGAAATAGTAGTACTTGTATTAGTAGGAATAGTTGTTGTAGTAGCAATTGTAGTAATGGTAGTTGTCGCAGTAGTAGTAGGAGTAGTAGTACCAATAGTTGTTGTAGTAGTTGAGTTGGGGTAGTAGTAGTAGTGGGAGTGGTAGAAGCAGTAGGAGTCAGATTAGAAGTTGTAGTAGGAGTCGTTGTAGTGTTAGTTGTAGTTGTTGTCGTAGGTATAGTAGTTGTAGTAGTAGTAGTGGTGGTGGTGGTGGTAGCAAAAGAGGCAGCAGCAGTAGTAGTAGTAGTAGCTGCAACAACAGCTACAATAGTAGTTTTAGTTGTAGTAGTAATGTAAATCATAGTAGTGGTAGTAGCAGTAATAGGAGTAGGACTAGGAGTTGTTATTGTTGTAGTAGTAGTTGTAGCGGTAGTATTAGTAGTAGTAGTTATTGTTGTAGCAGCAGCAGCAGTAGTAGTCGTAGTAGTAACAGTAGTAATAGTAGTAGTTGTAGATGTAGCAGTAGTAGTAGGAGTAGCTGTCAGCAACAATAGAAGTACAAGTAGTATTAGAAGTATTATTACAAGTAGTAGTAGTAGTTGTTGTTGTAGTTGTAGTTGTAATAGTAGAAGTAGTAGTTGCAATAGTTGCATTACTAAGTGATGCTGTAGTTGTAGTTGTAGGAGAAGTAATAGAAGTAGCAGTAGTAGTAGCAGCAACAGTAGTAGTAGTAGTAGTAGTAGCAGTAGTAGTAGTAGTTGTTGTTGTAGTCGTAGTAGCATAAACGGTAGCAGTAGTTGTTGTAGCAGTGGTAGTAGTTATGGTTGTCATAGTGGCAGAAATAGTAGCAATAATAGTAATAGTAGTAGTAGCAGCAACAACAACAACAGTAACAGTAGTAGTAGTAATAGTAGTTAAAGTTCTAGGAGTCGTTGTCGGAGTATGTGTAAAAGTAGTAGTAGGAGGAGTTGTAGTATTTGTCGTAATAGTTGTAGGTGTAGTAGTAGTGTTAGTATTATTAGTATTAGTATGAATAATAGCAGTTGTAGTAGTAGTAGTAGTAGAAGTAGTAATAGTTATAGTACTTGTTGTAGTAGTACCTGAAGTAGTAGCAGCGATAGCAATAGTAGTAGTAGAGGAAGTACTAGTAGTAGCAGTAGCAACAGTGGTAGTTGTACTAGTAGTTGTACAAGTAGTAGCAGTGGTAGTAGGATGAGTTGGAGTAGGAGTAGTTGTAGGAGTAGTAGTATTTGGAGTATGGGATGTCGTAGTCGAAGTAATAGTAGTAGAAAGTAGGAGTTAGGGTAGGAGTGGCAGTAGCAGTATTTGTAGGAGTAATAGGAGTAGTAGTAGAAGTAGTACTAGGAGTAGGAGCAGGAATAGTAGTAGTAGTAGTAGTCATAGCAGTAGGAGTTACTGCTGCACATCTGTAGTTGTAGTAGTAGTAGTAGAAGTATTCGTTGTAGTAGTAGTATTCATACTATTAGTACTCGTTGCAGTAGTTGATGGACTGGTAGGAGTAGCAATTGTATTAGAAGTAGAATTAGAAGAAGTAGTAGTAGTAGTAGTAGTAGTAGTAGTAGTCATAGTAGTAGTTGAAGTAGCAGGAGTAGTAGTAGTAGGAGCAATAGTAGTAGCAATAGTAGTAGTTGTAGGTATAGTAGTAGTGCTAGTAGTAGTAGATGTAGTACTTATCTAGTAGTTGTAGTAGCAGTAGTAGTAGTACTAGTAGCAGCAGTAGTGTTAGTATTAGTTGTAATAGTACCAGTAGTTGTAGGAGTTGTAGCAGCAGCAATTGTACAAGTAGCAGAAATTCTAGTAGTACTAGTAATAGTGGTGGTGGTGGTGGTAGTAGTAGTAGTTGTTGTTGTTGTTGTTGTAGTAGTAGTAGTTGAAGTAGCAGTAGTAGCTCTAGTAGTAGTAGTAGATGGACTTAGAGTAGGGGTAGTAGTAGGAGTTGTATTAGTTGCAGTAGGGGTAGTACTAGTTATGGGAGTAGTAGTAGCAGCAGAATTTGGAGTAGGAGTAGTTGTAGCAGTAGTAGTAGCAGCAGTAGTAGGGGTTGCAGTAGTGGTAGTTGTAGTAGGAGGAAAACTAGTAGGAGCAGTAGTAGTAGGAGTAGTAGTAGTTGCAGTAGCGGTAATATTAGTTGTAGTAGTAGGAGTGTTTGTAGTAGTAGTATTATTAGGAGTAGTAGTTGTTGTAGTAGTAGTGGTGGTGGTGGTGGTAGTAGTAGTGGTAGTAATAGTAGTTGTAGGCGGAGTAGTAGTAGTAGTAGTAGTCGTACTAGGAGTGTACTAGTAGTAGTAGTAGGAGGAGGAGTAGTAGTAGTCGAAGTTGTAGGAGTGTTAGGAGTAATAGGAGTAGTTGTAGTAGTAGGACTTGTAGTAGTAGTAGTATTAGTAGTAGTAGAGGCAGTAGGAGTGTTAGGAGTTTTAGTAGTAGTAGAAGTAGAGTATTTGTAGTTGGAGTAGTAGCATAATAATTATATTAGTAGTAGTTGTTATAGTAGTAGCAATAGAGGTTGTAGTAGGAGTAATAGTAGGAGTAGGAGTTGGTGTAGGAGTAGTAGTAGGCTTCGTAGTAGTGACAATTGGAGTAGTAGTAGTAGTTGTTGTTGTTGTTGTTGTTGTTGTTGAGGTGGATGTACTAGTAGTAGTAGTAGCAGCAGTAGTAGCAAAAGTAGTAGTTGTAGAAATACCAGCAGCTATAGCAGCGGTAATACCAGTAGTATTAGTTGGAGTAGTAGTAGGAGTTGGAGTAGGGGTAGCCGTTGTACTACTAGTAGTAGTAGTATTAGTAGTATAAGTGGTAGTAGGAGTCGGGGTTGGAGTTGGAGTTATGCTAGGAGTTGTAGTAGTTGTGGTACTACTAGTAGGTGTAGTAGTAGTAGTAGTTGTAGGCATAGGACTAGTAGTAGTCGTAGTAGTAGTAACAGTCGTAGTCATCATTGCCGTTGGATTAGTAGTAGTAACAGTAGTAGTAGTTGTAGTAGTAATTATAGTTGTATAGTAGTAGTATTAGTAAGAGTTGTAGTTGGAGTAGTAGAAGGAGTTGTACCTATTGGCATAGTGGTAGCAGAAGTAGTTGTAATAGTAGTAGTAGTAGCAGCAACAACAACAACAACTGGAGTAGTTATAGTAGTCACAGTAGTAGTAGGACGGTTAGGAGTAGTAATAATAGTAGTAGTAGTATTCTTAGTATTAGTAGTAGTAGTAGTAGTAGAAGTAGTAGGTGCAGGAGTAGGACTAGTGGTAGGAGTAGTAGTAAGAGTTGGTGTAGGAGTAGCAATAGTAGTAGGAGTAGTAGTAGTGGTAGTATCAGTATTAGTAGTAGAGGTACCAATAGTAGTAGGACTAGGAGCAGAATTAGTAGTAATAGGACTAGGAGCAGTATTTGTAGTAGTAGTAGCAGCAACAGTAGCAGAAGTAGTAATAGTAACAACATCAGCAGCAATAGAGGTAGTAGTAGTAGTGATAGTAGTAGTAGTAGTAGTAGCAGTAGCAGTTGTTGCAGTAGTAGTAAGAGTGTTTCGAGTTGTAGTATTAGTAATGACTACTAGTAGCAGTAGTAATAGTAGTAGGAGTAGTCGTAGCAGTTGTAGTCGTAATAGTAGTAACAGTAGTAGTTCTACTACTACTAGTAGTAGTAGAAGTAGGAGTGTAGTTGTTGTAGTACGAGTTGGAGTAGTAGGCATAGAAGTCGTAGGAGTGTGTAGAATGGGAGTAGTAGTAGGAAAAGTAGTAGTAGTAGCAGCAGTAGTAGTTGTGGTAATAGGAGTTGTGGAAGTAATACTAGTGGCAACAATAGTAGTAGTAGTAGTAGCAGTAGCAGTAGTTTCAGCAATAGTTGCAGCAATAGTAGTAGATAGAGTAGTAGCAGTAGTAGTTATTGTAGTAGTAGTTGTAGCAGTAAAAGTAGCAGTAGGAGTAGGAGTTGGAGTAGTAGTAGTAGTAGCAGTGATAGTTGTAGTAGTTGTAGGAGTAGTAGTAGTAGAAGTCGTAGTATTAGTAGTAGTGGCAGTATTAGCAGAACCAACAGGAGTACTCATAGTTGTAGCAGTAATAATAGTAGTAGGAGTTGTAGTAGTAGAAGCAAAAGGAGTTGTTGTAGTAGTAATACTTGTAGTAGTAGTAGTAGTCATAGTAGTAGTAATAGTAGTAGTTGTTGGAGTAGTAGCAGTGCTAGTAGTATTAGTTGTAGTAGTAGTGTTATACTAATAGCAGTAGCTGCAGTAGCAGTAGTAGTACTAGAAGCAATAGTAGTAGTAGTAGGAGTAGTAGTAGCAATAGTAGAAGAAGTAGTAGTAGGAGTAGGAGTAGTAGTAGTTGCAATAGGAGTAGTAGTGGTAGCAGTAGTAGCAGTAGTGGTAGTAGTAATAGTAGTAGTAGTAGCAGTTGAAGTAGTAGTATTAGTAGAACTAGAAGTAGTAGTAGTAGCAATAGTAGTAGTAATGTAGTGGTGTAGTTGCGGTGGTGGTAGTAGCAGTAGTAGCAGTAGCAATAGTAGTAGTTGTTGTAGTAGTGTAGTAGTAGTGTAGTTGCAGCAATAGTAGTAGTAGTAGTAGTAGTAGAGGTTGCAGCAGTAGTAGTAGTAGCAGGAGTAGTAGTTGTAGTACTAGCAGTAGAAGTAGTAGTAGTCATAGTCATAGTAGTAGTGGTAGTTACTATTGTTATAATCGTAGTAGTTGCAGTAGTAGAAGTAACAGAAGTAGTAGTAGTATTAGTAGTAGTAGCAGAAGTAGTAGCAGTTGCAGGTGAAGTAGAAGTAGTAGTCCATGTTGTAGTAGCAATAGTTGTAGTAGTACAACGTGTAGAAGTTGTAGTAGTAGTAGTCGTGGTAGTAGTAGTAATAGATGTAATAGTACAGGTAGTAGTTGTAGTAGTAGGAGGAGGAGGAGGAGTAGTACTCGTAGTAGCAGTTGAACTAGTAGTTTTAGTAGTAGTAGTAGAAGTAGTTGAAGTTGTAGTAGTAGTCGTTGAAGTAGTAGTATCAGTAGTAGTAGTAGTAAGGGTAGAAGCAGTAGCAGGAATAGTAGTATTTGTGGTAGTGGTAGTAGTAGGTAGTAGTAGTAGTAGTAGTACTTGGATTAGTAGTAGCAGTAGTAGCAATAGTTGTAGGAGAAGTAGCAGTAGTAGTAGTGGTAGGAGTTGTAGTAATAGTAGCAGCAGCAGCAGCTGAAGTTGTAGCAGAAAAAGTAGCAGTAGTAGTAGCCATCGTAGCAGTTGTAGTAGTAGTTTAAGTAGTAGTATTAGTAGCAGCAGTTGCAGCAGCAGCAGTAATAGTAGTCTCATTTTCTGCAGTAGTAGTAGTAGTCATAGGCGTTTTAATAACAGTAGCAGCAATAGTAGCAGTAACAGCAGTAGTAGTAATAGTAGCTATAGTAGTAGTTGTACAAGTTGTAGTAGAAGTATCGGCTGCATTGGCAATATTTGTTGCAGTATAAGTAGTTGTACTACTAGTTGCAGTACCAGTAGTAGTAGTAGTAGCTATTTTAGTTGCGGTAGTAGTAGTAGTATTCATTGCCGAAGAAGTAGAAGTAGTAATAGTAGCAGTAGTAGTTGCAGTAATAGGACAAGTAGTATCAATAGAAGTAGCAACTGTAGTAGTGATAGTAGTAGTAGTAGTTGTTGTGGTAGTAGTTGGAATATTAGTAGTAGTGATAGTAGTAGTTACAGTAGTAGTAGGAATAGTAGTAGTCATAGTCTTAGTAGTTCTTGTAGTAGTAGTAGTAGTAGCAGTAGCAGTAGTAGTAGAAATATTATTGGTGGTAGTAGTAGTAGTTGTAGTAAGAGCAGCAGTAGTTGTAGTTATTATTGACACTGAAGTAGTAGTTGTAATAGCTGCGATAGCAGTAGGAGTAGTAGCAACAGGAGTGTTAGGAGTAATAGTAGTAGTAGCTGTAGTAGTGTTAGTATTAGTAGTAGGAGTAGTAGTAATCGCAGTAAGTATACGAGTAGAACTAGTAGTAGTAGTAGTAAGAGTTGGTGTAGGAGTAGTAGTAGTAGAAGCTGCAGTGTTAGTATTAGTAGTAGTAGTACAAGTAGTAGGAGTAGTAGTAGTAACAATTGTTGTAGTAGTAGATGTAGTAGTAGTAGTAGCAATAGTAGTAGTAGTTGAAGTAGTAGTTGTAGTATTAGTAGTAGTACTACTACTACTGCTGCTGCTACTACTATTACTACTACTGCTAGTAGTAGTTCAGTTGCACAACTACTACTATTACTATTAATACTATTAATAGTACTACTACTACTACTGAGCCTACTACTACTACTACTTCTGCTGTTACTATTACTACCACTACTACTACTATTTCTACTACTACTACTACTACTACTACTACTCAGGCTACTACTACTACAGCTACTGCTACTATTACTACTGCAGCAACCACTTCTACTACTACCACTACTAGAACTAATGCTACTGCTACTCCGGCTACTGCTACAGCTGTTACTTCTACCACTTCTACTTCTGCTACTACAACAACAACTACCACTACTTCAACTATCGCTGCAACTACTACTACTACTTCTGCTAGTACTTCTATTGCTATTGTTACTACTACCACAATCACTACTACTACTGCTATCGCGACTGCTGCTACTACTATAACAACTAATAGTACTGCTACAACTACTACTTCTACATCTGCTCCTACTACTAGAACGGGTACTACTGCTACTGCCACCGCTATTACTCCTACTACTACTACTCTTGTTGATACCGTTGCTAAAACTACTACCATTACTACTATGACTTCTCCTACAACAACTACTTCTGCTGCAACTACTACCACTACTACTACTACTACTATAATAACTACTACTACCTCTACCACAAGTGCTACTCCGACTCCAACTACTATTGCTACTACTACTGCTGCTACTACCACTACTACTACTGCTGCCACTACTACTACTATGATTACTAATACAACCACTAGTGCTACTTCTACTACAACTACTGCAACTACAACAACTCTTGCTACTACAAACACTATGATTACTACTACTACTACTACAACTACTACTACTAGAATTACTACCATGACTACTACTACTACAACTACTACTACTAGAATTACTACAACTCCTACAACTACTACTATTACTACTACCAATACTATGGCTATCGATACTACCACTACTCCTACTCCTATTACTACTATTACAACTACTAATACAACGACTACTCCTACAATTACTACTGTGACTATTACTACTCCTACTATAATTACAACAATTTCTACAACTACAACTACTAATACTGCCCCTACTACCCCTACTACTACTACTCTACTACCTCTACTACCACTATTACTAATTCTACTGTTATGAGTACTACAACTACTACTAGAACTACTACTACTACTACCACTACTACTACTACTGCAAGTAGTACAATAGCTACTACTACTACTACTCCTACTACTACAATTGCTGCAACTACTACTACTACCACTAATACTACTACTACTTCTACTACTACTATTGCTACTACTACTACTACTACTGCTACTACTACTACTATTACTACTGCCGCTACTTCAACTATTACTTTTACTAATACCGCTACTATTGCAACTACTACTCCTGCTACTGTTGTTGCTTCTACTACTCCTGTTGTTGTTGTTGCTGCTACTACTACCACTCGTCCTACTAGTACTCCCACTACTACTACTACAACAACTACCACTACTTATACTACTACTGCTACTGCTGCTACTACTTCTGGTACTACTACAACAACTACTATAACTTCTCCGACTACCTTTGCTACTACGACTACTGTTACTTTTACTCCCACTTCTACTACTACTACAACTATAGCTACTACTACTACTGCTGCTACAACTTCTACTATTACTACAACTACTGCTTCTCTTATTGCTAATGCAACTAATACTTCTCCTATGATAATAACTGCTACTACTCTTACCACTTCAACTGCTATTAATACAGCTGCTATCGCTACTTGTACTACTACAACAACTACTACTACTACTACTATTGCTACTACCATAACTACTACTACTTCCACAACCAGTACTACTACTATAGTTACCGCTATTATTACTACTACTGTTGCTGCTGCTGTTGCTGCTGCTGTTCCTACTACTACCGCTGCTATTGCTACTGCTACTACTACTACTTCTACTACTCCTACTTCTTCTACTTCAACTACTTCCACTCCAACAACTACTATTAGAACTACTATAATGGCTTATGCTAATATTACTACTACTATTATTGCTGCTGCTACTACTATAACTACTACTACTACTAGCACTACAACAACAACTATTACTACTATTTCTAGTAGTAGTACTAGTGTTGTTGTTGCTGCTGCTATGACGACTACTACTACATCTGCTACGGCTACAACTACTACTGCTACTACTACTGCTACTACTTCGACTGCTACAATTACTGCTTGAATAACTACTAGTATTACTATTACTACTACTACTGAGCTTACTACCGCTACTATCAATAGTAGTACTACTACTACTGCTACTACTACTACAACTACTACTACAGTTACAACAACAACAATAACTATTACTACTACTGAGGCACTACTGCTACTAGTACAGCAAGAAATAGTAGTACTAGTGTTGTTGCTGCTGCTGCTATGACGACTACTACTACATCTGCTACGGCTACAACTACTACTGCTACTCCTACTGCTACTACTTCAACTGCTACAATTACTGCTTGAACAACTACTAGTATTAATATTACTACTGCTAATACTACTACTACTACTGAGCTTACTACCGCTACTATCAATAGTAGTACTACTACTACTGCTACTACTACTACAACTACTATTATAGTTACAACAACAACAATAACTATTACTACTACTGAGGCACTACTGCTACTAATACAGCAACTACTGCTACTGCTACTATTGCTATAACTTCTACCACTACCACTACTATAACTAATACTGCTACTACGCCTGCTACTGCTCCAACTATTACTTCCCCCACTTCTACTACTGTTCATTCGGCGACTACTACTACAACTACAACTACCACAACTACAACTATCGTTGCAACTGCTGCTACTACTTCTACTACTACTTCTATTACTACTGCTAGAACTAACACTACTTCTACTACTATAGCTACTTTGACTGCTGCTACAACTACCGCTACCTCTAGTACTACTACTACTACTATCGCAACAACTAATTGTACTACTACTAACTCTACTACTATGGCTACTACTGCTAGTATTATAGCTACTACAGTTGCTACTGCTGCTACAACTACAACTACAACTACTGCTACTACTATTGCTACTTCTACCACAAATGCTGCTACTACTACTACTATACTAATACTGATACTACTGCTGCTGCTGTTGCTACTAGTACTACAACTACTACTACTACTACTACTATTATTACTACTGCTCCTTCTGCAACCATAACTACTACTACTACTCTTGCTACTACTACTCTTATGACTATTACAACAACTACTACTCCACTAGTACCACTATGGCAACAACTGGTGCTACTACTGTAACTACTACTAATCCGTCAACTACTACTATTACTACTACTACACCTGCTGCTGCTACCAATGCTACAACTACTGCTACTGCTTCTTCTACTATGGCAACAACTAGTACAACGGCTACTACTACTAATACAACTCATACTACTACTAATATGATTACTACTATCACTACTGCTACAACTACTGCTACTACAACAACAACTAGTACTACAACTACAACTACTACTACCATTACAACAACAACAACTACTACTACTAATACAACTACTACTCCTACTACTGCTACTACTACTGCTGCTACTATTATGGCTACTAATGCTGCTACAGCTACTATTACTACTATTACTACCACTACTACCCGTACTACTACTGCTTCTACTTCAACTTCTACTACTACAACTACTACTCCTAGTACTTCTACTACTACTGTCACTACTACTCCTACTACAACTACAGCTACTACTACTTTTGTTGCTAGCGCTACATCTGCTATTACTATTATAGATACAACAACTACTACTTCTGTTACTACTGCAACTACTACCGCTACTACTTCCGCTTCTACTACTACTACTACTACTACTACTACTACTACTACTACTACTACTACTACTACTACTACTACTACTACTTTAACTACTACTGCTTCTACGCATAATGCAGCTGTTACTACTGCTGCACCTACAACTACTACTACTACTACTATTGCTGCTGCTACTACTACTACTGCAACTACTACTGGTACTATTCTTACTACTACTGCTGCTACATTTGATTCAACTGCTATAATAACTACTACTACAACTACTACTGATCCTACTACTACTAATACTATCGCTACTACTACTACTACTACTATTTCTACCATAACTATAATTACAACTACAACGACGATTGCTACTACTACTATTTCTACTACTATTACTACTACAGAGACTATTCCTACTACTACAACACTACTACATCTGTTGCACTTGCTGCTACTACTAGTGCTTCTACAACTATAGTTGTTGTGACTATTGCTACTACTACTGCTACAACTACTATTGTTGGTCTTATATTTACTACTACTGTTGCTACTCTTGCAACTACCACCACTACTACTACAACGACCACTACTACTACTATTACTATCAGTATTATTACTGCTACTACTGTGACAATAATAACAACTTCTTCTGCTACTGCTACTAGTACTACTACTACTGCTGCTGCTACTACTACAATTGCTACTACCACGACTACTACTACTACTACTACTACTGCTGCTGCTGCTACTACTACTACTACTACTACTTATACAACAACTACTGCTACCAGTACTACAGTTACAACTACTACTATTACTACTACTGCCATAAATACTACAATTACCACTACTAATACTACTATCGTTACTACTGAAACTACTACTACTACTACTATTACTACTACTTCTACTATTGATACTACCACAACTACTAGCAGTATTACTACTACTACTACTACTAGCACTATTACTACTATTACTACTACTAGCAGTAATAACAATTATAGTAGTAGTTATTATAGTAGCAGGAGCAATAATTATTGTAGAAGTAGTAGTAGCAGTAGTAGTAACAGTAATAGCAATGGTAGCAGTAGCGGTAGTAGATGTAGTAGTGGTAGGAGGAGAAGTTGCAGTAGTCATAGGGTAGTAGTAGTAGTAGTAGTAGTAGTAGTAGTAGTAATAGTAGTAATTGTAGTTGAAGTAGTAGCAGTAGTAATAGTGGAAGCAGTAGGAGCAGCAGTAGTAAAAGTAGTAGTAGTAGTAGTGGTAGTTACAGTTGCATTGGGAGCAGTAGTAGTAGTAGTGGTGGTAGTAGGTGAAGTAATAGTAGTAGAAGTAGTAGCAAAACTACTACTAGTAGTAGTTGTTGTTGTTGCAGTAGTAGTGGTAGTAGTAGTAGTAGCAGTAATCATAGCGGCAACAGTAGAGGCAGCAGTACTTGTAGTACTAGTTATTGTAGTAGTAGCAGTTCTTGAAGTACTAGTCGTGGTAGCAGGTTCAGAAGTAGTAGCTATAATAGTAGTAGCAGGAGTAGTAGTGCTTGGAGAAGTTATTGTAGCAGTAGTGGTAGCAGCAACAATTGTAGTTGGAGAAGTAGTAGTAGTAGTTATCATGGTAGTTGTAGTAGTAGTAGTTGTTGTAGTAGTAGTAGTATTAGTAGTTGCACTAACAGTAGTAGTAGTAGCAATAGTATTAGTAGAAGTAGTTATTGTAGTATCCGTAATACAGGTGGCACTAATAGTAGCAGTAGTAGTAGCTGCCGCAATAGTAGTGGTAGTAGTAGTAGTAGTCTTCATAGTAGTACTTGTAGTACCAGAAACTATAGTAGAAGTAGCAGAAGAAGTAGTAGTATTATTAGTTGTTGTAGTAGTAGTAATAGTAGTAGTAGCAGCCATAGCAGTAGTAGCAGTAGTAGTGGTAGTCGTAGTAGTAGTTGTTGTTGTTATCATCGTTGTTGTAGTAGTTATTGTTGTAGCAGTAGTGCTTGTTGTAGTAGTAGTAGCAGCAGTATAATTAGTAGTCAATAGTAGCAGTAGTAGTACTTATAGTAGTAGTAATAGTATAGTAGTAGCAGCAGTAGCAGAAGTAGTACTAGTACTAGTAATAGTAGTAGTAGCAATAGTAATAGTTGTTGTGGTAGTGCTAGTTTTTATAGTAGATGCAGTAGCAGTAGTAGTTGTAAAAGTAGAAGTAGTTGAATTAGTAGTAGTAGTAGTCATAGTAATAGTAGTTGCAGTAGCCGCAGTAGTAGCAATAATACAAGCAGCAGTAGTGGCAGCAACAGTGGTAGTAGTCATAGTAGTATTAGTAATAGTAGTAGTAGTAGCAGTAGTAGTAGTAGCACTCACTGTACTAATAGTAGCACTAGCAACAGTAGTGGAATTAGTTGTAGTAGTTGTAGTAGCAGTAGTATTAGTAGTAGTAGTAGTATTATTATTAGTAGTAGTAGTTGTAGTAGTATTAGTAGTAGTAGCAGTGGTAGTAGTATTAGTAGTAGTTTTAGTAATAGTAGTAGTTGTAGGATAAGTAGCAGCAACAGCAATAGTAGTGATACTAGTTGTACTAGTAGCAGTTATAGCGGTAGTAGTAGTTGCTGTATCAATAATAGCAGCAGTAGTTGTTGTAGTAGTAGCTGTAGTAGAAGTAGTAGCATTAATTGTAGTTGAATTAGCAATAGTTGTACAAGTAGTAGTTGTAGTAGTTGTAATTGTTGTAGTAGTAGTAGTAGTCATGTTAGTAATAGTAGTAGCAAGAGTACTAGTAGGAGCAGTAGTAAAAGTAGTAGTTGTAGTAATAGTAGCAGTGGTAGTGATAGTAGCAATAGTGACAATAGTGGTAGTAGTAGTAGTAGTAGAAATAGTAGCAGCAATAATAATAGTTGCAGCTGTAGTATTAGTTGTAGCAGTAGTAGTAAAAGTAGTAGTAGTATTTGTAGTAGTAGTATTAAAAGTAGAAGTAGTCGTTGTAATAGAAGTAGCAGAATTACAAATAGTAGTAGTAGCAGCAGTACTTGTAGTAGTAGTAGTAGTAGTAGTAGGAGAAGTAGTATTAGTAGTAGCAGTAGTAGTAGTAGCTATAGGACTAGTGGTAGTAGTAGTGGTAGAAACAATAGTATTAGTAGTAGTAGTAGTATCTGTAGTAGTAGTAGCAGCAGAAGTAGTACTAGTAGTATTCGTATAAGTAGTAGCAGTAGTAGTAGAGTAGAAGTAGTAGTAGTAGCAGCAGATGTAGAAGTAGTTGTAGTTGTTGTAGTAGTAGTTGAACAAGTATAAGTAGTTGCGGAGCAGTAGTATTAAGGGGAGTAGCAGTAGTAGTACAAGTTGTTGTAGTAGATGTAGTAGAAGCAATAGTAGCAGGTGTAGTAGTAGTAGCAGTAGTGGTAGTATTAGCAGTAGTAGTCATCGTACTAGTTGTAGTAGTAGTAGTCATCGCCATTTTAGTTGTAGTAGTAGAAGTCGTAACGGTAGTAGTTGTAATAGTTGTTGTTGTTGTTGTTTTCGTAGTTATAGTTGTAGTAGTAGCTGCTACAGCAGTAGTAGTACTAGTAGTAGTAATAATAGCTGTTACTGCTAATGATGCTAATATTTCTCCTATGATAATAATAGCTGTTACTGCTACTAATTCAACTACCATTAATACAACTGCTACTGCTACTTATGCTACTGCTGCTACTAGTACTACTACTATTGCTACTACTACTACTGCTACTTCTACAACTACTAATACTGCTACAACATGTACTACTACTACTGCCACCGCAATTACTCCGACTACTACAACTGTTGTTGTTGCAACAATTGTTAATACTACTACTACGACTTCTCCTACTACGACTACTTCTGCTGCTACTTCTACTATTACTACTACTTCTACTACAAATGCTACACCGACTGCCACTACTGTTGTTGCTACCACTCCTACTACTACTACTATTACTACTACTTCTACTACTATCACTACTACTATGACTACTAATACAACTACGACGGCTACTTCTACAACTCCTACTACTATGACTAATTCTACTACTACTACAACTACTACTACTAGAATTACAATTACTCCTATAACTACAACTATTACTACTACTAATACTACTGCTACTACTCCTACTGCTACTACTACTACTCCTACTACTACTATTACTACTACTAATACTACGACTACTCCTACTGCTACTACTACTATTCATACTACTACTCTACTTCTTCTGCTACCACTACTTCTAATTCTACTCTTACAAGTACTACTACTACAATAACAACAACAACTACTACTACTGCAAATACTACCACAGCTACTACTACTACTCCTACTCCTACTACTACAACTTCGACTACTACTACAACTAGCACTAATACTACTACTGCTGCTGCTACTACTACTACTGCTGCTACTACTACTATTACTACTACAACTACTACTATTTACTGCAACAGCTACTTTAATTATTACTATTACTAATACCATAATTGCTGCTAACACTACTACTACTACTGCTGCTGCCACTACTGCTACTAATCCTGCTATTGCTACTACTACTACTACTACTACCACTGCTACTATTACTATTCCTACTACAACAACTACTACTACTTCTACTACTACTACTACTCCAACCACTACTACTATTACGACGACCGCCACTTCTCCAATTACTTCTAGTACTACTATTACAACTACTACAACTTCTCTGACTGCCTTTGCTACGACAATTACGGCTACCGCTACTACTACTTCTACTACTACTACAACAACTATTACTACTACTTTGGCTGCTACAACTTCTACAATTGCTACAATTGTTGCTGCTCTTACTGCTCATGCTACTAATACTTCTACTATGACAATAACTGCTGCTATTGCTACTACTTCAATTGCAATTAACACAACTGCTACCGCTACTTATACTACTACTATTGTTACTACCACAACTACTGCTAGTTCTACAACAACAACTACTACTACGATAGGTACTACTACTACTACTGCTACCTCTATCACTACTACCACCACCACCACTACTACTCCTACTTCTGCCGCTGCTATTGCAACAACAACTACTGCTACTTCTACTCCTACAACTACTATTACTAGTACTATTATGGCTTCTGCTACTATTACTACTACTGCTACTATTACTACTACACCTACTACTACTACAACAACTATTATTATTGCTGCTACTACTACTATGACTACTACTACTACTATTACTACTACAACAACTATTACTACTACACCTTCTACTAGTAGTACTACTGCTGCTGCTGCTAATACTGCTACAATGACTACTACTACTGCTACAACTGCTGCTACTGCAACTACCACTGCTACAACTGTTGCTGCTACTTCTTCTACTACTACCTGAGTTGCTACAACAACTACTTGAACAACTACTAATGCTACAGTTATTACTACTAATAATACTACTACTATTACTAAGGCTACTACTACTATTACTACTAGTAGTAATACTACTACTGCTACTGCTACTACTACAACTACTACTACTGTTATAGTTACTACTAACACTACTACTGAGGCAACTACTATTACTACTGCTGCTACCACTTCTACTACTACCACTACTAGAACAAATACTAAATCTACGCTTGCTACTGCTACAACTATTAGTTCTACCACTTCTACTATGGCTCCTTCGGCTACTGCTACTACAACTACAACTACCACTAGTACAGCTACCGCTGCAACTACTGCTACTACTTCTATTGCTACTTCTACTAGTGCTACTGCAACTGCTGCTACCACTACAATAACTAATAGCACAATGACTACTACAACTACTACTACTTCTTCTACATCTGCTACTACTGCTACAACGGGTACTACTACTACTGCTGCTACCGCTATTACTCATACTACTACTACTATTATTCTTGCTGCTATTGCTAAAACTACTACTACTACTACTGCTGCTAATACCATTACTACTGCTGCTGCTACTACAACTACTATTACAACTACTACTACAAGAATTACTACTACTCCTACAACAACTACTATAACTACTACTAATACTACTGCTACTGCTACTACCACTGCTAGTACACCTACTACAACTACTACTACTCCTACTACTACTCCTACGACTACTACTATGACTATTACTAGTCCTACTATAATTATAACAAATTCAACAAATACAACTACTAATACTGCTAGTACTACTATTCAACTACTTTACTACCACTACTACTAAATCTACTATTACGAGTACTAAAACTACTACTAGCACCACCACTACTACTACTACTACTACTACTACTACTACTACTACTACTATTGTACTACTACTACTATTGCAACTACTACAATAGCTACTACTACTACTACTCCTGCTACTACTACCACTAATACTACTATTGCTACTTCTACTACTACTGCTGCTACTACAACAACAACTACTACTATTACTATTACTACTACTATTACTGTTGCTCCTAGTTCAACTATTACTATTACTAATACCACTACTGCTGCTACAACTACTGTTGTTGTTGCTACTGCTATTACTTCTACTAATGTTGCGACTGCTGCTAGTACAACTACCACTCCGACTACTACTACCACTACTACTACCGCTACTTCTCCTACTACTTCTAGTACTACTATTGCAACTACTGCCACTTCTCCTACTGCCTTTGCTACTACAACTACTGCTACTTCTACACCTACTTCTACCACTACTACTACTACTACTACGGCTACTACAACTTCTACTATTGCTACAAATGCTGTTGCTCTTACTGCTAATGCTACTTATACATCTACTATGATAATAACTGCTGCAACTCCTACTACTCCAACATCTATTAATACAACGGCGACCGCAATTAATACAACTCCTACTACTACAACAACTACTATTATTGCTACTACAACAACAACTACTACTTCTACAACTACTACTACTGCTACAACGGGTACTACTACTACTGCTACCGCAATTACTTCTACTACTACTACTACTCCTCCTCCTACTGCTACCGCAGCGATTGCTACTGCTACTAGTACTACTTCTACTACTGCTACTTCTTCTATTACAGCTACTTCCACTCGTACAACTACTATTACTACTACTATTGTGGCTTCTTCTACTTTTACTACTATTGCTGCTGCTACTACTACAACAACTACTATGAATATTATTGCTGCTGCTACTACTATGACAACTACTACTACTATTACTACTACTACAACAACAATAACGACTATTACTACTACAAGTAGTAGTAGTACTACTGCTGCTGCTACTACTACTACTACTACGACAACAACAACAACAACAACTACTATTGGAATTACTGCTACTAATACTTCTGGTACTACTACTTCAGCTGCTACAACTACTGCTTGAACAACTACAACTATTACTATTGCTTGAACAACTACTACTAAGGCTACTACTACTACTACTAGCAATACTACTACTACTATTACTACTATTACTACTACTACTACTGAGGCTACTACTGCTACTTCTATTGCAACTACCACTACTGCTACTACTACTACTATAACTTCTACTACTACCACTACTAGGACAAATACTACTGCTACTCCTGCTACTGACACAACTATTACTTCTACAACTTCTACTATTGTTCCTTTGGCTATTGCTACTACAACTACAACTACCACTACTACAGCTACCCTTGCAACTACTGCTACTACTTCTGCTACTGCTTCTATTACTACTGCTACTACCACCACTGCCGTTACTACAACTGCTACTGCAATAGCTGCTACTACTATAGCAACTACTACGACCGCTGCTGCTACCGCCGCTACTAATAGTACTATTACCACCACTGCCACTACGGTGACTACGCTACTACTACTACTGCTGCTACTCTTACAGCTACTACTGTTGCTACTACTACTACTACAATTACTACTGCTACTGCTACTACTACTGCTACTGCAGTCGCTGCTTCTACTTCTATTACTTCTAATACTACTACTACTACTACTATCGCTGTAGCTGCTTCTACTACTACTATTCTTAGTACTTATTCTACAACTATTACTACTACTACTACTCCTGCTGCTACTAATGCTACAACTTCTACTACTATTATGATTTCAACTAATACTACTACTACACCTTCTACTTCTACTGCTATCGCTGCCACTACTACTACTACTGATGTTGCTAGTGTTGCTAATACTACTACTGCTGCAACGACTTCTCCTACTACTACTACTTCTGCTACTACAACAACAACTACTACTACTACCACTACTACAACTACTGCTACTCCTAATACTCATACTATAACTACCACTACTACTACTACTTCTACCATTCCAACTATTACTACTTCTATTATTATTACCACGACTACTGCTACTACTACTACTACTAATACCACTAATATTACTACTACCATTACTATTGCTACTACTACCTCCTGTACTACTATTGCTACGACTACTACAACAACAACAACAACTACTACTACTACCACTACTACTACTGCTACTGCTATTGCTGCTACTACAACAATTATAACAACTTCTACTACTACTACGAATGATGGTACTATTGTCGCTACTGCTACTCAAACTACTACTACGACTACTTATACTACTATTACTACTTTTACTATTACAACTATTACTACTATTACTATTACTACTACTACTATTGCGACTACAACAACTCCTTTTACTACCACTACTTTGACTACCACTCTACTACTACTACTACTACCACTACCACTACTACTACTACTACTACTACTACTACTATAACTACGCTACTACTATAGTAACTACTACTAGAATTACGACTACCCCTACAATTACTACTATTAGTATTACTAATACTACTGCTACTGCTACTACCACAACTACTAATCCTTCTGCTACTATTACTACTACTAAAGCTACTACTTCTCCAATGACTGCAACTACTACAACTACTACAACTTCTCCTACAACTATGACTATTACAACTCCAACTACTACAACTACTATTACTACTCCCCTCCTCCGGCTAATACTTCTACTACTACTTCTACTACAACTACTGGTATGATTATTACTACTACCACTACCACCACCACCACTACCACCACCACCACGACTACTACTACTACTATTACTACTACTACTACTACTACTACTACTACTACTACTGCTACCACCACCACTACTACTACTACTACTACCACCACTACTACTACTACAACTTCTACTACTACTACTACTACTACTACTACTATTACTACTGCAACTACTACTACTACCACTACTACTACAACTACTGCTATTACTACAACTATCGGTATTATTATTACTACTACTACTATTACCACCACCACCACCACTACCACCACCACCACGACTACTACTACTACTATTACTACTACTACTACTACTACTACTACTACTGCTACTACTACTACTATGGCTACTAATGCTGCTACAGCAACTACTACAGCTACCACTGCTGCTGCTGCTACTACTACTACTACTACAATAACTTCTACTACTACTACTACTCCTCCTAGTACTGCTACTACTATTGCCACTACTACACCTACTATAACTAGTAGTACTACTACAACTACAGCTACCACTACTTCTGCTGCTAGCACTACAATTATAACTACTGTTATAGCTATTGCTAGTACTACAACACCTACTGTTACTGCAACTACTACTTCTGTTACTACTACCGCTACTACTTCCACTCCTACTACTACTGCGACTACAACCACCACTACTACTACTACTAATTTAACTACTACTACCTCTACTCATAATGTTGCGGCTACTACTACAGCTACAACTGCTACAACCACTACTACTGCTACAACAACTACTACTACTACTTCTGCTACTACTACTGCAAGTACTATTTCTTTTCCTACTACTACTACTTCTACTAATAGTACTACTACTACTACTACTTCTACTTCTGCTACTAGTATCGCTACTGCTACAATGACTACAACTACTGTAACTACTACTCCCACTCCAACCATTACGATGACTGATCCTACTGCTTCTACTACTGCTACTATTCTTCCTACTACTTCTACAATTATAACAACAATAATTACTGATACATTTGAATCAGCTGCTACAATAACAACTACTACATCTACCACTGCTACGGCTACTACTACTACTACTATTATAACAACAACAACTACTGATACATTTGAATCGGCTGCTACAACAACAACTACTACATCTACCACTGCTACGCCTATTACTACTACTACTATTTCTACCACTGCTACAATTACAACTACAACAACGACTGCTACTACTACTATTACTGCTACCATAGTGATTACTACTACTACTACAACACTACTGCTTCTATTGTAGTTGTCGCTACTACTAGTGCTACTATAACTACAGTTGTTGTGATTGCTACTACTACTACTGCTACAACTACTGCTACTGCTCTTACAAACTATTACTACTGTTGCTACTCTTGAAACAAATACCACTACTTCTACTACAATGACCACAACTACTACTAGTATGAGTATTACTACTGCTACTACAGCAACAACAATAATAACTTCTTTTGCTACTACTACTAGTACTACTCCTACTGTTGCTGCTACTACTACAACTACTACAAATACTACTACAACTACTACTAGTACTACTATTTGCACTACAACTACTACTTGTACTACAATTAATACTACTACTATTACTACTACTACTACTAGAAGTACTACAATTACTACTACTACTATTACTTTTGTTACTACGAATACTACTACTACAACTACTATTACTACTACTACTATGACTACTACAACTACTATTGCTGCTACTATGCTACTACTGCAACTACAAATAGTACTACCACTACCGATGTTGCTGCTGCTGCCATTGCTACTACTAGTGCTACTACTACCACTCCTACTCCTCCTACTACTACTACTACTGCTGCTACTAATATTACTATTGCTACTACTGCTGCTACTACTACAACAACTACTACCACTACAGATACTACTACTGCTACTTATACCACTAATGCTCCTACTACTAATACTACTACAACTAATGATACTACTGCTGCTGCTGCTGCCGCTGCTACTACTACTACGCTTACTACTTATCCTACAACTATGATAGCTACAACTGCTATTGTTCCTGCTACAACTGCTGCTTCCTCTAATACTATGACTATTTCTACTATACTGCTATTGCTACTACTACTACTACTGCTACTACTGCTACTGCTACTACTACTACTACTAATGATGTTGCTTCTATTACTAATACTATGACTACTGCTACGACTTCTCCTACTACAATTACTTCTGCAACTACGCTACTACTACTCTTACTGCTACTAATACTACTACTACTCCTCCTGCTGCTACTAATACTACTACTACTATTACTATTGCTGCTATTACTAGTACTACTACTACTACTATTACTACTGCTACTACAACAACTACTATTACAACTAGTACTATCACTACTACTACTACTACTACCACCACTTCTACTGCTACTAATTTCACTAAAACAATTCCAGCTACTTCCACTACTATAACTAGTACTAGTGCTACTACTATCATAACTACTACTACAACTATACTACTACTACTGGAATTACTACTACTCCTATAATTACTATTATTAGTATTACTAATACTACTACTACTGCTACTACCACAACTATAACTACCTCTACAACTATTACTACTCCTAATACAACTATTACTTCTACTAATACTACTACTTCTCCTACGACTACTACTATTACTCTGACTGCTACAACTACTACTCCAGCTACTATGACTATTACCACTCCTACTACTACAACTACTATTACTACTACAACTACTCCTGCTAATACTACTACTAGTACTACTTCTACTTCTACCGCAGCTACTAATACTACTACTACACCCACTACTACTACTGCTAATTTTACTGTTCATTCTACTAACATAATTCTACAACTACTACTTTTACTCCTGCTACTACTACTATGACTATTGCAATAACTACTACTGCTACTACTGCTACTACGACAACTATTACTGCATCGACTACCAATATGGCAACTAGTAGCACTACTACAATAACAACAACAGCAACAACAACAACTACTACAACTACTACTCCTCCTCCTACTACTACTATTACTACAACAACAACAACAACAATAACTACAACAACTACTACAATTACTAATACTACTATACCTGCTACTACTACAAATTTGATTACTACTTACACTACTACTGCTACTACTACTACTACTGCAACAACTAGTACTACAACTGCAACTACTACTCATACCACTACTACTACTGCTGCTGCTGCTACTACTACTACAATTGCAAGTACTACTATTACCAATACCACTATTACTGCTATTACAACTACTATTACTATCACTACTAATGCTGCTACTACTACTACTAATTCCACTGCTACTACTGCTGCTGCTGCTACTACCACAACTTCTACAACTATAACTACTGCTACTACTACCGCTACTACTACCACTACTACTACTACATTACCTAATACTACTTCAACCCATAATGTTGTTGCTGCTACTACAATGACAATGATTACTACTACTACTATTGCTTCTACTGCTACTACTACAGCAATTGCTGCTACTATTGCTACTTTTGCTTCTGCTACTACTTCTTTTGCTACTACTATTGTGTCTGCTACTAGTACTACTGTTACTACAACTACTACTACTTCTGCTACTAGTACTGCTATTGCTACAATGACTATAACTACTATAACAACTACTACCACTGCTACCACTGCCATGACTACTACAACTGCTGCTGCTACTTCTACTATTATTGCTACTACTATGACTTTTACAACTACTAGTGCTACTCCAATAATTGATTCTACTACTATAACTACTACTACTGCTACTGCTACCGCTACTATGACTACTACTACTATTGCAACTAATAATGCTATTGCTACCAGAACTGCTGCTGCTATAGCTACTACTACAACTACTACTTCTACAACTAATATAGCTATAGCTAGCAAAATGATTGGTACTATTACTATTACTGCTACTACTACTACTAATATAGCAACTACTGCTACTACTATAACAATACAGCTTCTGCTGCTATTGAGACTACTACTAGCGCTACTACGACTACAGTTGT
Source organism: Trichopus zeylanicus subsp. travancoricus (assembly GCA_005019695.1). Lineage (NCBI taxonomy): Eukaryota > Viridiplantae > Streptophyta > Magnoliopsida > Dioscoreales > Dioscoreaceae > Trichopus > Trichopus zeylanicus. Next base: position 122,965 of record RXID01021566.1, read on the forward strand.
ACTTGCTGCTGCTACTACTGCTGCTGCTGCTGCTCTTACAACTAATACTGTTACTGCTCTTGTCACTACTACTACTGCTACTACTATAATGACCACTACAACTACAACTATGAGTATTACTACTACTACTACTATGACAATGATAATAACTTCTTCTACTATGACTACTAGTACTAGTGCTAACACTACTACTACTACAACTATTGCTACTACTACTACTACTACTACTACTACTACTACTACAACCAATACTACTACTACTACTACTACCACTTCTACTACCACTTGTACTACTAATACTACTACTAGAACCATAATTACTACTACTACTATTACAGATACAACTACGACTACTACAACTACTACTAATACTACTAATACTACTACTAATACTACTATTACTACTACTAATACTACTAATACCACTACTACTGCTACTGCTACTGCTACTACTACTACTACTACAATTATTATTATTACTACTACTACAGCTGCTACTACTACTACAACTACTATTACTACTGCTACTATAATTGCTACTACTAGTACTAGTACTACTACTGCTTCAACTACTACAACCACTACTTCTATAACTACTCCTACTCCTATTACTACTCCTATTGTTACTACTACTACTACTACTAGACCTAATTCTACTACTACTTTCACTTCTACTTCTACTATGACTACAACAACTACTGCTTGTCCTACTACTCCTGTTCCTACTACTACTACAACTCCAACTATTACTACGACTAGTATTACTACTGCTGCTACAACTGCTACCACTAACACTACTATTATAACTACTACTACTACAACAACAACAACAACTACTACTACTACTACTCCAACCACTCCAACTGCTACAACTACTACTAATACTACTACTACTGCTACTACTACTATTGCTACTGCTACTATTGCTACTACTACTTCTTATACTACCACTTCTACTACTTCTACTACTAGCACTATTGCTACTCCTACTACTACTATTAGTAGTAGCTATAGAAGTAGAAGTAGTAGTAGAAGTTGATGTAGTAGTAGTTGCTGTTGTTATAGAAGTTGTTGCAATAGTAGGAATAGGAGTAGTAGACATAGAAATCATAGAAGCAATAGTAGCTGTAGTCATAGTAGTGGTGGCAATAGTAGTAGTTCAAGGAATAGTAGCAGTTGTAGCAGTTGTAGTAGTGTTAGTATTAGGAGCAATAGTAATAGTAGAAGCCATGGTAGTTGTAGTAGTAGTAGTAGTAATAGTAGTAGTTGTACTTGTAGTAAATGCAGTAGTAGTAGTTGTAGCAGTATTAGTAGTAGTAGCAATTGTAGTAGGTATAGTAGTAGTAGTAGTAGTAGTAATAGTAGTGGCAGTTGAAGTTGTAGCAATAGTTATAGTAGTAGTAGTAGTAGTAGTAGCAGTAGCAGCTGTAATACCAATTATATTAGTAGTAGTAGTTGTTGTTGTAGTAGTAGCAGTAGTAGCAGTGGTAGCAGTAGCTATAGTAGATGTAGTAGAAATAGTAGTCACAGTAGCCAAACTAGTAGTAGTAGTGATAAAAGCTGGAGTAGTACGAGAAGTAATAGTAGTAGTAGTAGTAGTAGTAGTAGTAGTAGTAGTAGTAGTAGTAGTAGAAGTAGTAATAATTATAGTTGTAGTAGTAGCAGTAGTAATAGTAGTGGTAGTTGCAGTTGCATTGGGAGTAGTAGTAGTATTAGTAGTGGTCGTAGCAATTGCAGGGGTAATAGTAGTAGTAGGTAAAGTCATAGTAGTAGAAGTAGTAGTAGAAGCAGCAGTAGTAGCCGTAGTAGTAGTTGTTGTAGTAGTGGTAGTAGATGTAGTAGCAGTAATCGAAGTGACAACAGTAGAGGCAGCAGTACTTGTTGTAGTAGTTATTGTAGTAGTAGCAGTTGTTGAAGTAGTAGTAATAGTAGCAGGTTCAAAAGTGGTAGTTGTAGTAGTAGTAACAGGAGTAGTAGTGCTAGGAGAAGTAATAGTAGCAGTAGTGGAAGAAACAGTAGTTGCAGTGACAGTAGTACTAGTAGTTATCTTGGTTGTTATAGTAGTAGAAGTAGTTGTGGCAGTTATAGTAGTAGCAAAAGTTTTAGTAGTTGCACTACAAGTAATAGTAGTAGTAGTTGAAGTAGTAGCAGTAGTAGTAGAAGAAGTAGCAATAGTATTAGTAGTAATAGTTATTGTAGTAGCAACAGTACTAGTATTACAAATAGTAGCAGTAGTAGTAGCAGCCACAATAGTAGTGATTGTAATAGCAGCAGTTGTAATAGAAGTACTCGTAGTAGCAGTACAAAGTAATAGTAGTAGTATTAGTTGTAGTTGTAGTTGTAGTTGTAGTAGTAGTAGCAGCCGTAGCAGCAGTAGCAGTAGTAGCTATAGTAGTAGTTGTTGTAGTAGTAGTAGTAGTAGTAGTAGAGGCAGTCGTAGCAGTAGTAGTGATAGTAGCAGTCGTTGCAGTAGTAGCAGTAGTAACGATTGCAGCAGTAGTAGCAGTAGTTGTGATAGTAGTAGCAATTTCAGTAGTAGCAATAGTTCTAGTAGTAGTAGTAGTAGTAGCAATAGTAGTAGCAAAGGTAGTAGCAATTGTAGTTGTAGTAGTAGTAGTAGTAAAAGTAGAATTAGTAGCAGAAGTAGTAGTAGTAATAGTAGCAGTTGTAGTAGAAGTTGTAATATAGGTTGTAGCAGCAGCAGCAACAGTAGTAGTAGTTGTAGTAGTCATTGTAGTCATAGTTGTCAGAGTAGTAGAAGTAGTAATAATAGCAACAATAGTAGTTGTAATAGCAGTAGTAGTAGTTATAGCAACAGTAGTAGAAGTAGCTGTTGTAGTAGTAGTAATATTAGTAGTAGCAGTAGTTTCATAAGTAGTACTAAGAGTAGCAGTAATTGTAGTTGTGGTAGCCATTGTAGTAGCAGTAGTAGTAGTCATAGTGGTATTAGTAAAAGTTGCAGTATTAGTAGCAGAAGTAGTAGCAGTAGTCGTAGTTGTTGTAGTAGTAGTATTAGTAGCAACAATGGTAGTCATAGCAGCAATAGTAGTAGTAGCAGTAGAGGTAGGAGAAGTAGAGTAGTAGCAGCAGTAGTAATAGTAGCAATAGCAGTAGCAACAATAGGCATTGTAATAGTGGTAGCAGTTGTAGTTAGGGTTGTAGTAGTAGGAGAAGAGGTAGGAGAAGTAGAGTAGTAGCAGCAACAGTAAGGAGAAGTAGAGTAGTAACAGCAGCAGTAATAGTAGTAGTAGCAGTAGCAACAATAGGCATTGTAATAGTGGTAGCAGTTGTAGTTAGGGCTATAGTAGTAGGAGTAGTAGTAGCAATAATAGTAGTAGTAGGAGAAGTAATAGTCAGTAGCAGCAACTATAGTAGTGGTAGTCGTAGTTGTAGTTGTGGCAGTAGTAGCTATAATAGCAGTAATAGTGGTAATAGTAGTAGTAGTAGTAGTAGTGGTCATAGTATTAGTGGTAGTTGTAGTTGTAGTAGTAATAGTGGTAGTAGGAGCAGTAGTAGTGGTAATGGTAGTACTAATGTTAGTAGTAATAGTGGTAGTAATGGTAGTAGTAGTAGCTATAGTAGCAGAAGCAGTAGTAGTAGAAGCAATAGTAGGAGTACTAGTAGCAATAGTAGTAGCAATAGTAGTAGTTGCAGTATTAGTAGCAGTAGTAGCTGTTGTAGGAGAAGAAGTAGTACTAGTAGCAATAGTAGTAATAGTAGTAGTAGTAGCAGTAGTAGTAGCAGTAGTATTAGTAGAAGTAGTGGTAGACGTAGTAGTAGTAGGGGTGGAAGTAGTGGCCGTAGTTGTTGTGGTAGAAGTAATACTAGTAACAGTACTAGTTATCGTAGTAGTTGTCATATGAGTAGTAGTAGTTATTGTTATTGTTGTTGTTGTTGTTGTGGTAGTCGTAGTTGTAGTGGTAGTTGTAGAAGTGATAGTAGTAGTAGTAGTAGTAGTAGTAGTAGTAGTAATAGTAGTATTAGAAGTAGTGGTAGTAGTAGGTGTAGTTGTCGGTGCAATAGGAGATGTAATAGTAGTTTCGAAACTAGTTGTAGCAGCAGTAGTAGCAGTAATAGTAGTAGGAGGAATTGTAGTAGTAGTACTAGTAGTAGTAGCAACAGTAGCTGTAGTAGTACTAGTATTAGAAGTAGTGGCAGTAGCAGGAGTAGTATACATAGCAATAGGTGTTGTAGTAATAGTTTTAGAAGTAGTGGTAGTAGCAATAGTAGCAGTAGTAGCAGTAGTGGGAGTAGTAGTTGTAGCAATAGGACTTGTAGTAGTAGTTGTTGTTGTTATGGTAGTAGTAGTAGTAGTAATAGCAGTAGTAGTAGAAATAATAATAGTAGTCGTATTAGTAGTAGTAGTAGTAGTAGTAGTAGTAGTAGTAGTAGTAGTAGTAGTAGTAGTAGTAGTAGTAGTAGTAGTAGTAGTAGTCGTAGTAGTAATAGTTGTCGTAGTAGTAGTAGTAGTAATAGTAGTAGTAGTAGTAGTAGTCGTAGTAGTAATAGTTGTCATAGTAGTCGTAGTAGTCATAGTAATAGTAGTAGTAATAGTAGTAGTAGTAGTTTGAGTAGCAGCAACAACAGCAACAGTAGTAGCTATACTAGTAGGAGTAGTAGTAGAGGTAGTAATAACAGTAGTAGTTATTCTTATTGAAGTAGTAGTTGTCACAGGAGTAGTAGTAGTAATAGTACAAGTAGTAGCAGTACTAGCAGTAACAGTAGTAGTAGTACAAGTAATAGTAGTAGTAGTAGTAGCAGCAGTAGTAGTTGTAGTAGAAGTAGTAGTAGAAGTTGTTGTAGTAGTAGTTGTTGCTATATTGGAAGTTGTAGTAGTAGTGGTAGTAGTAGCAATAGTAGCAAAAGTAGCTGTAGTAGTAGTAGTAGTAGTAGAGGTAGTAGGTGTAAAAGCAGTAGTAGTAGAAGAAGTAGTAGTAGTGGTAGTTATGGTAGTGGTAGTTGTAGTTTCTCTAGTAGTAGCAGTAGTAGTTGAAGTCCTAGTTGTAGTAGTTGTAGTAGTAGTTTTAGTCGAAGTAGGAGTTGCAGTAGTAGTAGTAGTAGGAGTTGTAGTTGTAGCAGTAGGAGTCATTGTAGTAGTGGTAGGAGTAGTAGTAGTAGCAGAAGTAGTAGCAATAATAGTAGTAATATTAGAAATAGAAGTAGTAGTTGTAGTAGTAGTAGGAGCCGTGGTCATAGCAATTGGAGTTTTAGTCATAGTGGCAACAGTTGTAGCCATAGTAGTTGTAGTAGTAGTCACCATGGCAGTAGTAGTGGTAGCAGTTATAGTAGCAATAGGAGTTATGGTAGTAGTAGTAGTTGTTGTTGTTGTTGTTGTTGTAGTAGTAATAGTAGTAGTAGTAGCAGTAGAAATAGTAGTAGTAGTAGTAGTTGTAGTAGAAGTAGTAGTAGTAGTTGTTGTTATTGTTGTTGTTGTTGTCGTAGTAGTAGTAGTAGTAGAAGTAGTGGCTACAGTAGTAGTAGTGGCAGTCATAGTAGTAGTTATTGTTGTCGTATTTATTGTTGTTGATGTTGTAGTAGTACAAGTAGTAGTAATAGTAGTAGTCTTAGTAGTAGTAGTTGTGGTAGTAGTAGTAGGAGTAGCAGTGGTGGTTGTAGTGGTAGTAGTAGAAGTAGAAGCATTAGCAGCAATGGTAATAGCTATAACAGTAATAGTAGGAGTAGTAGTTGTAATAGAAGTTGCAGTAGTAGAATTAGTAGTAGTGGTAGTAGAAGTACTAGTAGTCGTAGTTGCAATGGAAGTAATAATTGGAGTAGTAGGACTAGTAGCAGTTATTATAGTAGTAGTAGCAGTTGTAGTTGGAGTATTAGAAGTAGTTGTAGTGGTAGTAATAGTAGTAGAAAAAGAAGTAGTTGTAGTAGTAGTCGCAGTAGTAGCAATAGTTGCAATTGTAGTAGTAGAAATAGTAGTAGTTGTAGTAGTTGTAGTAGTAGCAGGAGTCGTTGTAGTAGGAGACGCAGTAGTACTTGTTATTATTGGAGAAGTAGTGGTAGTAGTAGTTTTTGTAGTAGTTATAGTTGTAGTAGTAGTTGTAGTTATAGTAGTAAAAGTAGTTGTAGAAGTGGTAGTTGTAGGAAAAGTAGCAAAAGTAGTAGTAATAGTATTTGTAGAGGTAGTAGCAGTATAGTTGAAGTAGTAGTAGTAGCAGTAGTTGAAGCAGTAGGAGATGCAGTAGTAGAAGTAGCAGTAGCGGCAACGACAGTAGCAGCAATAGTCGTTGTTGTTGTTGTTGTAGTATAAGTTGAAGTAGCAGTAGTAGCAGTAGTAGTATCTATTCCCACAGTAGTAGTAGCAGCAGTAGCATTATTAGCAGCAAAAGTAGTACCAGTTGTGGTACTATTAATAATAGCAGTAGTAGTAGTAATAGTGGCAGAAGAAGTTGTAGCTGAAGTAGTAGCAGCAACAATAGTTGTAGCAGTAGCAGTAGTCGTAGTAGTAGTAGAAGCAATAATAGTAGTAGTAGTAGTAGCAGTCGTTCCAATAGTAGTGGCATTCGTAGTAGTAGAAGTAGAAGTAGTTGAAGTTGTAATAGCAATAGTAATAGTAATTGCAGTAGTAGTAGTAATAGTAGTTATCACTGTAGTAGTTATAGTTGTAGTAGCTACAGTAGCATTAGTGGTTATAGTAGTATTACTAGCAATAGTGGTTGTTGTTGTAGTAGTAGTAACAATAGTAGTAGTAATTGTTGTTGTTATTGTAGTAGTAGCAGAAGTAGTACCAGTAGTACTACTAGAAGTTGTAGTAGAAGCAGTAGTAGTAGTGGCAGGACTAGTAGTAGCAATATTAGCAATAGTAGTAATAGTAGTAGCAGAAGCAGCAATACTAGTAGCAGTAGCAGCAGTAGTAGTAGTAGACGTAGCCGCAATAGTAGAAGCTGTTATAGTAGTAGTAGAACTAGCATAGTAGCATTTGTAGTAGCATTAGTTGTAGTAGTTATAGTTTTGCTAGAGGTAGTAGTAGTAGTAGTAATAGTAATAATTGTAGAAGTAGTAGTAGTAGTAGGAGGAGGAGGAGAAGTTGTTGTTGTAGTGGTTGTAGTAGTAGCAGATGTAGTGGCCGTAGTAGTAGCTGTAGTAGTTGTCATAGTAGTAGTAGTAGTAGTAGTAGTAGCAGTAGTAGCAGCAGAAGCAGTGGTAGTAGCAACAAAATTGCGAAAGTAGCAGCAGCAATAACAAAAATAGTAGTAGTAGTAGTAGTAGTAGTAGTAGAGGAAGAAGAAGAAGTAGTATTAATAGTACTAGCATTAGTAGTAGGAGGAGGATTAGTAGTAGTTGTAGAAGTAGTGGTAGTTGTAGTAGCAGTAGCAGTAGCAGTGGTAGAAGTAGTAGTAATAGTAATGGTAGTAGTAGAAGTAGTTGTAGTAGTAGTTACAGCATTAGCAGTAGTAGTAATAGTTGTTATTGTAGTAGCAGTAGCCGTAGGGGCAGTAGTAGCAGTAGTTGAGGCAATAGCTGTAGCAGTAGGAGTAGCAGTAGTATTAGTTCTAGTGTTGGTAGTAGTAGAAGTAGTAGCATTAGTCAAAGTAGTTGTTGTTGTATTAGTTGTAGTTGTGGTACTAGTTGTAGAAGTAGTAGCAAGAGTTGTTGTAGTCACAGCAGTGGTAACAGCAGCAGTAGTAGTTGTAGTACTAGTATTAGAAGTAGTACCAAGAGTTGTTGTAGTCGCAGTAGCGGTAGCAGCAGCAGCAGGAGTAGTAGTAGTCATAGTAGTAGCAGCAACAGCAGAAGTAGTAGTAGTAGTAGGAGTAGTAGTAGAAGTAGCAGTAGTAGTAGTAGTAGTCATAGTAGTAGTACGAGTAGCAGCACAATGATAGTAGCAGTAGCAGTAGAAGTAGTAGTAGAAGTAGTAGCAATAGTAGTGGTAGCAGTAGTAGTAGTAATAGCAGCAGCAACATCTGCATCAGTAGTAATGGTACTACTACTAGTAGTAGTGATAGTTGTTGTTGTTGTTGTAGTAGTAGTAGAAATTGTAGTAGTAATAGTCATAGTAGAAGTAGTACCAATAATATTAGTACTAGTTGTAGTAGTAGTAGCAGCAGTAGTAGTAGCTGTAGTAGTAATAGTAGCAGAAGCCATAATAGAAGTAGCAGTAGTAGTTGTAGGGAAAGAAGTAGCAGTAGTAGAAGTCATAGTAGTAGGAGTAGCAATAGCAGCAGTAGTAGTAGGAGCAGTACTTGTAGCATTAGTAGTAGTAGTAAAAGAGGTAGCAGCAGCAGTAGTAGTAGCAGTAGTAGTAGTAATAGTAACAACAGCAGTGCTAGTAGCAATAGCAGTTATAGTGATAGCATTTAATGTAGTAGCAGTAGCAACAGTTAGTATCATAATAGAGTATTAGTAGCATTACTAGTAAGTGCAGTAGTAGTTGTAGCAATAGTTGAAGTAGAAGCAGCAGTAGTAAAAGTAGTAGAAGTAGTGGTTGCACTTGTAGTAGTCATAGTAGCAGTGGCAATAGGAGAAGTTGTAGTAGTAATAGTTGTAGTACAAGTAGTAGTAGGAGATGTAGTAGCGAAAATAGTAGTACTAGTAGGAGGAGTAGTAGTAGTAGCAGAATAGTAGTAGTTGTAGTAGTAGAAGGAATAGTTGTAGTAGTAGCAACATTAGTAGTTGTAGTAGTAGTAGAAGTAGTAGTAGTAGTAGAAGCAATTATCATGGTATTATTCATAATAAAAGTTGTAGTAGCAGAAGCAGCAGCAGTAGTAGTAGTAGTTGAAGTAGTAGTAGTACAAGTAGAGGCAATAGTAGTAGTGGTAGCAGCAATAGTGGTAGTAATAATCATAGTATTAGTAGTAGTAGGAGTAGTGGTAGCAATAGCTGTATCTATAGTAGTAGTAGTAGTAACAGCAGCAGCAGTAGTAGTAGCAATAGTAGTAGTATTGGCAGTAGTTGTAGTAATAGTAGTAGCAGGTGGATGACGAGGAGGAGGAGGAGTAGTAGTAGTAGTAGTAGTAGTAGTAGTAGTTGCAGTAGTAGTAGTTGCCATAGTGGTAGTAGTAGCAATAGTTATTATCGTAATAGTGATTGGAGTAGAAGTAGCAAGAGTAGTGGTAGTAGTTGTAGTAGTTCCAGTAATAGTAGTAAAAGTAGTAGTAATAGTAGTAGTAGTAGTAGTAGTAGTAGCTGTGGTAGTAGTTTTAGTAGTAGCTGTTGTAGTAGTAGTATTAGTAGTAGTGGTTGTAGAAGTAGTAGAGTTGTAGTAGGAGTAGCAGTAGTAGCAGTATTAGTAGCTATAGAAGGGGAATTTGTAGTAACTGTTGTAGTACTAGTAATAGTTGAAGTAGTAGTAGTAGTAGTAGGCATAGTAGTAGTGGTCATAGGAGGAGTAGTAGTAATTGTAGTTGTACAAGTAGTAATAGTGGTAGTAGGAGTAGTAGTGTAGTAGTAGTAGCGGTAGAAGAACTAATAGTAGCACAAGTAATAGTAGATAAAGTAGTAGTGGTAGTAGTAGTATTAGTGTAGTAGTAGTAGCAGTAGTAGTGTAGTAGTTGTAGCAGTAGTCGTAGTAGTTGAAGTAGTAGTAGTAGCAGTTGTAGTAGTAGTTGTAGTAGTAGTAGCAGTAGCAATAGCAGGTCAACATAGGCATAGAAGTAGTTGTAGTAAAAGTGATTATAGTCGTAATAGTAGAACTAGTAGTAGTAATAGTTGAAGTAGTAGTTGTTGTGGTTGTTGTAGTATCTGTAGTCATAGTAGTACTAGTACTAGTAGTAGTAGTAGCAGTAGTAGTTGTAGTAGTACTAGTAGCAGCCGTAGTAGTGGTAGTAGTAATCATAGTAGTAGTCATAGCAGGGGTAGTTGTAGTAGCTGTCGTTGTAGTAGTAGTTGCTGTAGTTGTAGTAGTTGTTGTTGTAGTTGTAGTAATAGTAATAGTAGGAGTAGTAGTAGTGGTAGTAGGAGTAGTATTAGTATTAGTAGTACTAATAGTAGTAGGTGTAGGAGTACGAGTAATTCTAGTAGTAGATGTTGTAGTTGTAGTGTAGCATTAGAAGTAGTAGTACTCATAGTAGCAGTCATAGTAGGAGTTGTTGTAGTCGCAGTAGTTGTACTAGCGGTCGTAGTAAGAGTAGTCATAGCAGCAGTAGTAGAAGTAGTAGTAATCATAGTAATAGTAGTAGTTGTTGTACTAGTAGTAGCTGTTGTGGTAGTAGTAAAAGTATTAGTAGTAGTAATAGTAGTAGTAGGAGTAGCAGTAGTTGCAGTAGGAGTAGTAGTAGTATTAGTAGGAGTAGTAGAAGTATTAGTCATACTAATTGTACTAGTTGTAGTAGTAGTAGTAATTCTAATATTAGTCGTTATAGTTGCAGTGTAGCAGTAGAAGTAGTAGCAGTAGTAGTCATAGTAGTAGTAATTGTAGTAGTAGTAGTAGTAGCAGTAGTTGCAGCAGTTGCAGTAGTCGTGGTAGTTGTGGAAGTAATAGTTGTAGCAGTAGCAAGAGTAGCAGTAGTATTAGTTCTAGTAGTGGTAATAGTGGAAGTAATAGGAGTAGTTGTAGTAGTAGTAGTAGTAGTAGTAGTGGTAGTAATAATAGTACTAGTACTAGTACTAGTAGCAGTTGTAGTAGTAGCTTCAGTAGTAGTAGTAGTAGTGGCAGTGACAGTAGCAGTACTAGTAGTAGTAGTTGTAGTACTAGCCGTACTAGTAGTAGTACTAGTAGTAGTAGTAGTAGCCTCAGTAGTTGTAGTAGAAGTAATAGTAGTAGTAATAGTAATAGTTGTTGTTGTTCAAGCAGTAGCAGTAGCAGCACAAGTAGCAATAGTAAAAGTAGCAGCTGCAGTAGTAGTAGTTCTAGCTGTAGTGGTAGCAGTAGTAGTTGTAGCAGTAGCAGAAGTCATAGTAATAGTTTTCGTTGCAGCAGTAGCAGTAGTAGCAGTAGTACTACTGGCAACAGTAGTAATAGTTGTTGTTGTAGTAGTAGTAGTGATAGTAGTAGAAGTAGTCATAGTTGTAGTAGTAGCAATAATATTAGTTGTTGTTGTGGTAGTAGTAGCAGTAGTAGTTATAGCAGCAAAAGCCTTAATAGCTGCAGTAATAGTAGTTGTAGGAGTAGAAGTAGCAGTAGTGGGAGAGGTAGCAGTAGTGGGAGAGGTAGTAGTAGGGGCAATATTTGTAGTAGTAGTAGCAATAGCGATGGCTGTAGTAGCAGTAGTACCTGTCGTAGCAGTAATATCAGTTGTAGAAGTACTAGTTGCAATGTAGTAGTAGTAGTAGCAATAGTAGTCCAAGTAGCGGTAGCAGTTGTACAAATAGTAGTTACAATAGTAAAAGTAGCAGCAGTAGCAGCAATAGTAGTAGTAGAAGTACAAGTAGCGGTAGCAGTAGTCGTAGTATCAGTTGCAGTTGGAGAAGTTTTAGTAATTACTATAGTAGTACGTGCAGTGTTAGGAGAAATAGTTGCAGCAGTAGTAGTAGTAGTTGGAGTTGTAGTTGAAGTAGTACAAGTAGTAGTAGTAGTAGTAGCAGTGGTAGTAGAAGCAGTTGCAGTGGCAGCATTTGTAGCAGTAGTAGCATCAGTAGTACTAGTAGTAGTAGCAGTGGTAGCACAAGTGGTGGTGGTGGTGGTGGTGGTGGTGGTGGTGGTGGTGGTAGTAGTAGTAGTAGTAGTAGCAGTAGTAGCACAAGTGGTTGTGGTGGTAGTAGTAGTAGTAGTAGTTGTTGTTGTTGTAGCCGTGGTAGTAGAAGTAGTTGCAGTAGCAGCATTAGTAGCTGTAGTCGCAGAAGTAGTAGTAGTAGTAGTGGTGGTGGTAGTAGCAGTACTAGTGGTATTAGTAATAGTAATATTTGTAGTAGCAGTAGCAGTAATAGTAGTAGTTGTAGTAGCACTGGGAGTAGTTGTAGCAGCAGCAGTAGTAGTAGTAGTAGTATTATTATTGTTAGTAGTAGTCATAGTGTAGCAGTAGTTGTAGTAGTAGGCGTAGTTGTTGTCGTATCGATTATGGTAGTTGAAATAGTAGTAGTAGAAATAGTGGTGGTGGTGGTGGTGGTAGTAGTAATAGTAGAATTAGTAATAGTGGTATTACAAGTAGTAGACTAGCAGTAGGAGTAGTATTAGTTGCAGTATTAGTCATTATATTTGGAGAATTTGTTGTAATTGTAATAGGAGTAGTAATAGTAATAGTAGTAGTAGTTAGAGTAGTTGTAGTAGTTGTAGGAGTGGTAGTTGTATTAGTAGTCATAATAGTAGTGGAAGGAGTATGAGTAGTAGTAGTAATAGTTGAAGGTGTTGTAGTAGTACTAGTAGTAATAGTAGCAGTTTAGAAGGAGTAGAAGTACTAGTTGTAGTAGTAATTTTAGTAGTAGTAGTACTAATAGTTGTAGTAGTAAAAGTAGTAGTAGTAGTGGTAGTAGTGGTAGCAGCAGTAGTAGTAGTCGTTGGGGTAGTAGTTGTATTAGTAGTAGTAATAGCAATAGTCGGAGTAGTAGTAGTAGCAGTAGTTGAAGGTGTTGTAGTAGTAGCAGTAGTTGTAGTAGCCATAGGAGTAGCAGTAGTATTAGTAGTAGTAATAGTTGTAGTGGGAGTAGTAGTAGAAGTAGTAATTGATGGTGTTGTAGTAGTAGTAGTAGTAAAGGTAGTGGTTGTAGTAGGAGTACTAGGAGAACTAGTAGTAGTTGTAATTTTTTTAGTAGTAGTACTAATAGTTGTGGTAGTAAAAGTAGCAGATTTAGTAGTAGTAGTTGTTGTTGTTGTTGTAGTAGTAGTGCTAGTGATAGTTGTAATAGTTGCATTAGTAGCAGCATCAGTAGCAAAGTACTAGTAGAAGTTGTTGTTGTTGTTATTATTGTTGTTGTATTTGCAGTAGTCATAGTAGCAGTATTAGTAGTAGTAGTTGTTGTAGAAGTAGTAGTAGTACTAGTAATAGTAGTATTAGTTGCATTAGTAGTAGCATCAGTAGCATAATACTAGCAAAAGTTGTTGTTGTTGTTGTATTTGCAGTAGTCATAGCAGTGGTATTAGTAATAGTTGTATTTGTAGAAGTAGTCGTAGTACTAGTAGTTGTTGTTGCTGGAGAAGTAGCAGCAGTAGTAGTAGCAGCAGTAGCAGTAGTAGTAGTTGTAGTAGTAGTGGTAGTAGTAGTTGTTGTTGTAGTAATAGTAGTAGTGGTAGTAGTAGTGCCGGTAGGAGGAAGAGTACTATTGGTAGTAGTTGCTGTTATTGCAGTAATAGTCATAGTTGTAGTAGCTGTATGAGTAGTAGTAGTAGCTGAAGAAGAAATAGTAGAAGTTGGAGTAGTGGTAGTAGGAGTAGGTGTTTGAGTGGTAGTAGGAGTAGGAGTTCAAGTAGGAGTAGCAACTGAAGCAGGAGTAGGGGTAGCAATAGTATTAGGAGTATGAGTTCGAGTAGGAGTAGTAGTAGTAGTAGTAATAGTCATAGGAGTAGTAGTAGTCACTGGAGTAGTTGGAGGGGTAGAAGTAGTGGTAGTCGTTGTCATAGTTGTAGGAGTAGTAGTAGCAATAGTGGAAGTAGTAGCAATAGTGGTTGTAGTTGTATAAGAAGGAGTAGTAGTAGTAGTAGCAGTAGGAGGAGGAGGAGTAGTAGTAGTAGTGGTAGAAGTAGTAGTAGTAGTAGTACGAGTAGTAGTAGCAGCAAAAGGAGTAGTTGTCATAGTTGTAGTGCTAGTAGTATCAGTAGTAGTAGTAGTTATTGTTGTTGTTGTTGTTGTAGGAGCAGTAGTAGGAGTAGAAGTAGTAGTAGTAGTACTTATAGTTAGAGTTGTTGTAGTAATAAGAGTAGTAGATAAAATAGTAGAAGTAGTTTTAGTCATTGAAATAGTTGTAGTATGAGTATTAGGAGCATCAACAGTAGTAGTAGTAGTAGTAGTCGATGTGGTTGTATTAGTAGTAGCAGTTGTACAAGTAGTAGTTGTAGTAGTCATAGTAGCTATTATTGTTGTTGTTGCGATTGTTGCAGTAGTCATAGTAGCGGTAGTAGCAGAAGTGGTAATAGTATTAGTAGTAGTTGTTGTAATAGTAGTAGGACGGGTAATAGTAGTCGTAGTAGAAGTAGGCGCCGTAGTAGTAATAGTAGCATTAGCAGTAGTAAGAGTAGTAGTAGTAGGAGTAGGAGTAATAGTAGGGTAGCAGCAGGAGTTATGGTAGGGTAGCAGTGGGAGTTCTAGTAGTAGCAATAGTAATAGTAGTTGTAGTAGAAGTAGTAGTAGAAGTAGTAGTATTAGTAGTAGTAGTAGCAGAAGTTGTAATTACAATAATAGCAGCAGTAGTAATAGGAGTAGTAGCAGGAGCAGTAGTAGTAGCAGCAATGCTACTAGTAGTAGGAGTAGTAGGAGTACTAGTAGTAGTAGGAGCCGTAGCAGTTGTAGCAGTAGTAGTAATTGTAGTAGTGGCAGTAGTAGCAGTAGTAGTAGTAGTAGTAGTCGTAGTACTAGTAGTAGTTGTTGTAATAGTAGCAGTAGTAGCAGTAGCAATATTGGCAGTAGTTTTAGTGACAATAGTAGCAGTAGTAGCAGTAGCAATATTGGCAGTAGTTTTAGTGGCAATAGTAGCAGTAGATGCAGTAGTAGTAATAGCAGTAGCAGTAGTAGTAGTAGCAGTATTGGCAGTAGTTTTGGTGGCACTAGTACCTGTAGGAGTAGTATTAGCAATAACAGTAGCAGTCGTAGTAGTAGTTGTTGTCGTATTAGCTGTAGTTGTAATAGTAGCAGTAGTAATAGTAGCAGTAGTAGTAGGAGTAGTTGTAGTAGCAGCAGTAGTACTAGTACTATAGTTGTTGTAATAGTAATAGTAGTAGCAGTAGCAGTAGTGGCAATAGTTGCAGTCGCAATAATTACTGTATTAGTAGTAATAGTCGTGATAGCAGTCGTAATAGTATTAGCTGTAGTAGTAGTAGTAGAAGCCGTAGTAGTAATAGTAGCAATAGTATTAGGAGGCGGAGGAGTAGTACTAGTACTAGTCCTATTGTTGTAATTGTAGCAGTAGTGGCAGTAGTTGTAGTAGCAAGAGTAGTTGTAGGAGGATAGTAGTAGTAGCAGTAGTAGTAGTATTAGCTGAAGTAGTAGCAGTACTAGCAACAGTAGTAGTAGCAGTCGTAGTAGCATTTGTAGTAATCTTAGCGCTAGTGGTATTGGTAGTTGTAGCGAAAGCAGTAGTAGTATTAGTAGCAATAAAGCAGTAGTAGCAGAAGCCCAAGCAGTAGTAGTAGCAACAGTACCTATAGTGGTAGCGTTAAAAGTAGTTTTAGTAGCAGTAGCGGTAGTAGTAGTTATAGCAGTAGAAGTAGTTTTCCCAAGGGTAGTGGTAGTAGCAGTAGTAGTTGCAACAATAGTAGCCATAGTAGTAGTAGCAGTAGGGGCAGTACAACTAATAGGTAATAGTAGTGGTGGTAAGAGTAGTTGTGGTAGTAGTAGTAGTAGTAGAAGTTGTAGTAGGAGTGGTAGTTGTAGTAGTAGTAGTAGCAGTAGGAGTAGCAGTAGCAGTAGCAGTAGTTATCATCATAGCAGTTGTTCTATTGTAGTAGTGGTAGTAGTAGTTGTATTAGTAGTAGCAGTGGTAGTTGCAATTGTAGTAGCAGTAGCAACAGTAGTAATAGTAGTAGTAGTTGTTGTTGTTGTACTGGTAGTAATAGCAGTAGCAAAAGTAGTTGGAGCAGTAGTAGTAGCAGTAGTAGCAGTAGTAGTAGTAGTAACAGTAGTGGCAGCAGTAGTCGCAGTACTTATAGTAGCAATAGAAGAAGTAATTATACTAGTAGTTGTTGTAGCAGCCATAATAGCAGTAGGTGTAGTAGTAGTTGTTGTAGTAGTAACAACAATAGTACAAGGAGGAATAGTAGCAATATTAGTAGTTGTTGTAGTAGTAGCTGTAGTAATTTTAGTAGTGGGAGCACTAGTAGTAGTAGAAGTAGCAGTCGCAGTAGTAGTAGCTATTATGGTTGTTGTTGTTGTAACAGCAGCAGCAGTAGTAGTAGTATTAATAGGTGTAGGAGTAATAGTAGCAGTAGTTGTTGTAGGAGGAGTAGTAGTAGTTGCAATTGCAGTAGCAGTTGTAGTAGTAATAGTAGCAGCAATAGTAGTAGTAGTAGTAGTAGGAGTGCCAGTAGGGGCTGTAGGAGGAGTAGTAGTAGTAGTTGTAGTGGTAGTTGTAGTAGTAGTAGTAATAGTAGCAGTAGTAGTGGGAGTTGTAGTAGTAATAGTCGTAGTAGTAGTTGTTGTTGTAGTAGTAGTAGTAGTAGTGGTAGTAGTAGCAGTAGCAGTAGTAGTAGTTGTTGTAGCAGTAGTAGTAGAAGTTGCAGACTAGTAGTAATAAAAGTAATAGTAGTAGTTCGAGTACTACTAGTAGTAGTAGTAGTAGCATAAGTCGCAGTAATAGTAGTAGTAGTAATAGTAGTAGCATTAGGTATCGTAGTAGTTGTAACAGTTGCAATAGTAGTAATAGCAAAAGTAGTAGCAGTATTACTAATAGTAGTAGCAGCATTAGTACTAGTGGTAGCAGTAGCAATAGCAGTAGTAGTAGCATTAGCTGTAGTGGTAGAAGTAGCAGAAGTAGCGGTCGTAGAACTAGTAGCATTAGTGCTAGCAATAGGACTAGTAGTAGGAGTACGAGCAGCAGCAACAGTAGTGGCAGTTGTAGTAGCAGCAATACTAACAGTTGTAGTTGTAGTAGTAGTAATATTAACAGTAGTAGGAGTAGTAGTAGCAATAGTTGTAGTGGTAGTATTAGTAGTAACAGTAGTAATAGCAGTAGTAGTAGTCGTTGCAGAAGAAGTTGTAGCTACTATAGTAGTTGTACTAGTTGAAGTGGAATGAGAAGTAGCAGTAGTATTAGTAGTAGCAGTAGTGGTAGTAGTAGGAGAATTAGTTATAGCAGCAGTAATCGTGGTAGTAGTCGTAGTAGTAGCAATAGCAGTAGCAGAATTAGTACTAGTAGTCATAGTACTAGCAGTAGTATTAGAAGTAGTAGTAGTATTAGTTGTAATAGTAGTAGTCGTAGTAGCAGCAGCAGCAGTAGCAGTATTAGGAGTAATAGCAGCAGTAGCAATAGTAATAACAGAAATAGTAAGAGCAATAGTAGATACAATAGCAGTATTAGTAGCAGTAGATGCAACTGTAGTAGTTGTAGTAATACTACTAATAGTTTTAGGAGGAGTAATAGTAGTAGCAGTAGTAGTTGCAGTGGTGGCGATAGTAGTAGTAGTAGTAGTTGCTATAGCTGTAGTAGATGCAATAGTAGTTGTACCAGCGGAAGTGGTAGGAGAAGTAGTTGTAGTAGTCATAGTAGTGGTAGAACTAGTAGTAGTAGTAGTAGTAGTAGTAGTAGTAGTCGTCGTAATAGCAATAGCAGTAGTAGTGGTTGCAATAGAAGTAGTGGTCGAAGAAGTTATAGGAGTAGTAGTTGTAATAGCAACTGTAGTAATAGTGGTAGTAGTATTTGTTGTTGTTGTAGAAGCAGTAGTAGTAGTCGTAGCTGAAGTAGCAGCAGCAACCGTAGCAACAATAGTTGTAGTAGCAGTAGTAGTAGTAGTAGGAGTAGAAGCGATAGTATTAGAAGTAGCTATAGCGGTAGTAATTCTAGTAGTAGTAGTAGTAGTAGCAGCAGCAGTAGTAGTCGAAGTAGCAGTAGTCGTAGTAGGAGCTATAGTAGTAGGAGGAGAAGTAGTACTAGTAGCAGTAGTTGGAGTAGTAGTCGTTGAAGTAGGAGTAGTAGTTGTAGTAGTAGGAGTAGTAGTATGAGTAGTCGTAGTAGTTGTAGTTGCCGTAGGAGGAGGAGGAGTAGTAGTAGTAGTAATAGTAATTTGAGCGTTAGTAATAGTAGTAGTTGTTGTTGTTGTTGGCGTAGTAGTAGTAGTACTAGTTGTAGTAGAACTAGCAGTAGTTGCATCAGTAGTAGTAGTAGTAGTAATTGTTGTTGTTGTTGTAGCAGCAGCAGTAGTAGCAGTAGGAGTACTAAGAGTAGTTGGAGGAGTAGTAGTAAGGAGTAGGGATTGTAGTTGGAGTAGTAGTAGGAGTAGCAGTGATGGTAGGGGTAGGAATTGTAGTTGTAGTTGTTGTTGTAGTAGGAGTAGTAGAAGTAGTATTAGTAGTAGCAGTAGTAGTATTAGTAGTAACCGTAGTAGTAGTAGTCATAGTAGTAGTAATATTTACAGTAGTAATAGTAGTAGTAGGAGAAGTAGTAGCAGCAGTATTAGTAGTAGTCGAAGAAATACTACTACTTGTAACAGTAGTAGTAGTGGCACTAGTAGTAGTAGGAGTAGTAGCAGTGGAAGTAGCAATAGTATTAGTAGTAGTAGCTGAAGTAGTAGTTGTAGTAGTAGCAGCAACATGAGTAATAGAAGTAGTAGTTCATGTTGTAGTAGTAGTATTATTAGTAGTAATAACAGTAGTAGTAGAAACAGCAGCAACTGCAGTAGCAGCAACAGCATATGTAATAGTAGTAGCAGCAGTAGTAGTAGTAGTATGAATAGTAGTAGTAGTAGTATTAGTACTAATAGTAGTTGTTATAGTAGCAGCAATAGTAGTAGTAGTAGTAGAAGTAGCAATAGTAGTATTAGTAGCAGTAGATGTAGCTGTAGTAGTTGTAGCGATAATACTAATAGTTCTAGGAGTAGTAAGAGTAGTAGTAGCATAGTAGTTGTAATGGTAGAGGTAGAAATAGTAGCAGTAGTAGTGGAAGTAATAGTAGTAGTAGTAAGAGTAGCAGCAATAATATTAGTAGTGGTAGTAGTAATAGTAGCAACTACTTCAACTAAAACTACTATTTCTACTACAGTCCGATTTGTTGTTGGCCGATTTGTTGAAAAAGCTAATAATTTCCTGACAGTCCGTCCGGATTGTCAGTTCGGCCTTATCCAGATAATAAATTTTGAGCGCATCTAAGGAATTCATCACGGCAAATAGTTCAGCATCAATAGTAGACTTTAATGGTTGGAACTTGCCGCTGGCGTAGGCGCATATCCTTTCAATGGATTTGGGATCATATTTCTGCGGTTTCCATTTGCAGATCCCTCCCCACCCTGTCATGCAACCATCTGTCTCCAGGATCATGTAACTGTTCTCCGGTGGTAGCTCAAGATCAGGTAGTTGTTGTACTAGTGCTTTAATCCTGGCGACTAAGTCCCAGTCCTGGGAGTTCCACCGTTTTTCCTCGGTTGGACTTGTTTTGGCATAGAGTGGCCCGAGTAACGTTCCCAGATTTGGGATATAATTTCGGGCATAATTTAGAATTCCGAGCCATGCTCGGAGGCCTTTTGTGGTCAAGAGTTCCTGCTCTTGAACTGTTGCGATCTTTTTGATAATATGGGGCTGTAATTTTATCCGCTGATTACCCAGAACTGCCCCGAGAAATTCCACTTCAGAGACCGCGAGCTTCATTTTTATTGGGATAAGGATCAGCCCATGAGTCTTGCAGATTTGAAGCATTCTCTGCAAGTGCTGTTCATGTTCTTCTGCAGAGGAAGAGAAAACTAAGATATCATCGATGTAAACTGCAATGAAGTCTTCTGTTGCTTTGAAGCAATAATCCATCTTCCGTTGGAAGATGGCAGGTGCATTCTTTAAACCGAATGGCATGACAAGCCATTCGTATAAGCCATCTGGGACCCAAAACGCGGCCCAAGCGACGGAGTCAGGATGCATGGCGACTTGGTGAAATCCTGACTTGAGGTCAAACTTTGAGTAGATGCTGCTTCTACTCACCTTTTGTAGGATGGTATTGATCCCTGGGAGGCTATACTGGTCTTTGTGTGTAATATCATTCAGGCGTCGATAATTAAAGACCATACGCTCCTTCCCTTTGACTTCTTCACCAGTCTGGGGATCAATATAGGTGCCGGAATTGACAATAATCGCAGTGGTGCGATGCCGGCTTTTGCTGGGCCTGATGACTCCAAGGTCCAAGAGAGCTTTGACATGTTTAGCATATGCGGCCTTTGCTTGTGGGGTAATATGCTTCAACGACCGGTCTTCAATGATGAAATCCGGATTCTTAATGTCAAGCTGGCAGAGGACCTGATTCTTGGCCCAATATTTGAGCGGGTTATCACCGATATAACCCTCTTGCCGAAGCTCATCCAATATTGAGCTTAGCTTGCTGGTGAGCTTTTGCCGCGGTTGTTGTGCTACTGCATATTGGACTGCTTCTTGAATGTGTAGATACTCCTCCTCCTCCAGGTCCAGTTCCGCAATGGCTGCTGCAGTGGGAACAGAGGGAAGAGTATGAATGGTGGTTACGTTTTTATAGAACGTAACCGTATTGCCTTCAATACGAACGCCACCCTGCATGGCACGGATGAAGTTGCAGCCGAGGATCATCTGAATATCCTCCCCGAGCTTCATTGGGAAGGCATACGTGTAGGGGATCCGGAAGCCATTCTCCCCGATCAGCATACGGCCAACTTTTAGCTTTTTGTTTGCCG
This sequence comes from Trichopus zeylanicus subsp. travancoricus, assembly GCA_005019695.1. Classification (NCBI taxonomy): domain Eukaryota; kingdom Viridiplantae; phylum Streptophyta; class Magnoliopsida; order Dioscoreales; family Dioscoreaceae; genus Trichopus; species Trichopus zeylanicus. The sequence goes on from RXID01021566.1 coordinate 143,336, forward strand.
AAGTCCTCGAGTTGATGCCGCTGAAATGTACTAGGAAGGGATTAGCTTCCAAGGCATTCTCAGTGGCTACTCCTTGGTCAATACAACAGGTCGTTGCTCCTGTATCGAGGATGGCATTAACTTCAAAGGGAACAACCTTAGGAATGTCAAACTTCACCTTCAGGTTGTACAGCATATTTTTGGTTCGCTTTGGTCGTGGAGGCAGCTGTGCTTCTGCGGCAAGCAGTTGTTGTGTAGTATCAACCAGGAAAATGTGGAGGTCTCCCCCCACCACGCTTTCAGTTGCGAGGATAGGCGGAGTGTAGGGTACGTCGCGGGAGAGGTCATGACGCCCAAGTACTAGTCGGTCAACCTCCATGGTGGCAGTTTCCAGTTCCTGGTACTTATGCTTCCATTGGTCCGCCTCGTTTTGTAACAGGCGGAGGCGTTGTTTCAGGGCTTCGATTTCTTCTTGGGCAAGTGCTAGTTGTTGTTGTAACTGCTTCTGTTGCCCTTCACAAGCAGAAATATAATATTACTGTTCAAGTACTAAGGCGGTTGAATCATACCTGGGTATTGATACTTGAGCAACAGGAATTCTTTTATCAAAGTAATACGAGCTGCAGCGTCCACAGACCGTCAATTTGCACGTTGGGCAGTGCATGCGGTACCATTTTTGTGAAGGTGCTTGGCAGCAGCAGCACTGTTCATAAGCGTCTGGTACGTCGTGGTTGACGTCCCATATGTGGCTGCACTCGTATTGTCCTTGGGAAACACGGACCATGGCACGGTAACCCCCAGTAGGGCCAATCCACCATGTCCGATCTTCATCCCGTAACATAAAGATTTTCTCTTCCAGGACGGCCATGTCTTCTTCTTTAGAAATGCTATAAATAGCATCACTCGGGTCGTCCCCTTCTTGGACAGAGACAATCTCACAGTCAGCTGGGAGGTCCAGCTGTTCAAGCATGGCGACGCGTTTAACATTGTGTCGCTCATTAGGACATTCTCTGGCAAAATGTCCTTCTTCGCCACAGAGAAAGCACCGGCATCGTCGATTGCGGTTCAGGTGCTTCTTTTTCTCGATCCTGGCATGTGAGGGATGCGGCTTGCCCTTATAGGTAGTGGACCGTCGGACACCAAACTTGCATTTGGGTCGTTGATAATACCCAGGGATGGGTATATCTTGGCAGAAGGAGAGGTCCTTTAAGGCTCGTGTGAAGGCTGCTTCCTTGCATGCTTCTTCAAGATATTTGTATGTAAAGAGAATGCGTGGATAAACACCAATAGTGTTACCTGGGTGTTTAGTTTCAAATGCTACTTTAATCTTTTTGTCGATGTTTCCAGGCATTTTGGACCACAGCTTCTCTGATAATTCTGGGCCGGTGAACAGCCGACCAGTTCTGGATGCCACCTACATATAATCATTAAGGAACGGGATTATATCCCGTAAGTTGTGGCAGGTCATGCGCTCGAGATCCCTATAGGCCTCTTCTTGTATAGCTGTAGACCCTTGGTAGGGATCCTCCAGGGCAAAGATGGTCCGTATTTGTGATAGAATGTTTTGCGTTCCATCAGCGCCATCGGCATGGTCCAGTAGGTGCTGATATTCCATGGGATAAGCCATCCGCCACTGGATCCATGCTAGTTTTTCTGATTCTCCAAGTAGGTTTTCAATAAACTCGGTTTTTGTCCGAGCATATGTAAATCCTTGGAGAGCCACTGTATTTTTGGTGATTGACTCCCATCGCATAAAGATGTCATTGAATTGGCCAATTTGAGGGGGCATCACAAAGATCGCCCCGGACTGTTGCTGGGCCGAAGGGATATTCCACCATTTTGAGGTATTCTTGGTTTTGAACCTCAAATTCTTTGGGACATAACCGTCCACCGTTGGTCCTTGGCTTGGACCAGGGTCAGGTCTAGCAGCTGGAGGGTAGTTGACAGGACCCATCGTGGAGTCAACTGGGGGCCTGTATTCGGAGACAATAAACGAAGAGCAAAGCCGTTCTGTTGGCTTTGCCTGTTGTGGTGCCCGTTGAGGATAATCCATGTCCCAGCTCTCTTCACCAAAAGTAGCAATGACTTCATTTGAATTAGCATAATACTGCAAATACTCACAGTATGCCTCTGGGTCAGTAGTTGGGTCGGAACTGTCCTCCTGGGGCCAGGTGGCGATGAGGTGGAAGTTATCGTCAGTTTCCTCCTACGGCGGGTCCATGGACCAGAATACAGAGGCCCCTGGGCGTGTATCTCTTGCATGGGTGCTGCTAGGTGGAGCCTGGCTACTGCTTCCTTTTGGTCGCCACTCTTGCCGTTGTTGGTTCAGTCGCTTTCGCCATTTTCGTGCTGGCATCACCTTGCGGGTTTGTTGCTATCTGGTGATAGGCTACTGTTGTTGAGTGGTGTCCTTTGGTCTCATCTGACCAGAATCCGTCTCCCATCCTGTTCCGGTCATGGGGAATGGTTCGAAGAAAGAGGGAGGTGCTGCATATTTGACATAATAGTCATATTTACCACTGGGTTCTCCCAGGGTATCCCATCTCTCTTCAGGTTCTGCCTTTTGAAGGTCCTACAATAGGATGGCAACAATTTCACTCTCCTCCAGTTCATCAGAGTCAGGAACGGAGGAGTACTGGTTGAAGCTCAAGGAAACCCGTCCATCCAAGAGCGTGTGACATGTGACTTCCGAGGGTGTCAGTGGTACTGGCATGATGCGAGAAGGCTGGAGAAGCCAATTCATCCCGCATAATTGTGCTGTGGAGTACCGCTTGCCAGGGAGGGCGTGAATACCGTGACTGGCCAGATAGTCAATCACTCTTGTGACCTCGTAAGCTAAGGCCACGTTTGGGGTGTTAGAGAGACGCCCAATAAATCCTCGGGTAATGAGTAGGTTCGCTTCACAACACCGCCAGGTGTCATATCCACGAGTGAGCAAGGAGATCTGAATATTCCTGTAAAAATCTCCAAGTGTAAGCATCATATCTGGGATGATATACACCAATTGACTTCCCTGTGTCAGATCGACTTCCATGGTGGCAATTAAGGCTTTGTCACCATGCCAGCGGTTGTCACGAAAGACAACAAGGGCCATCGTGCCTTCAGCATGTCGATGGAGGATTTGTAAGCGAACCTGCATGACTCCAAGATGAATAAATTTCATCTTACTGTGTAAAAGCTGCTGGTAGCTTTCATCTTGAATAAAACTTCGGTCCACTTGTGCGTCACCTACGCAGCTGATGGACTCTTCAAAATGATGTATATACACTCGATGGTGTTCATCGTCTGTGCGGGAATGATAAAGTACTTCGGCGGGGGCGATAGCTGCTCGCTCCCTCATAGAGAATCGGAGTTCTTCCTGGGGATCAAGGTGTTGTTCCAGGAGATGCTGTTCAGCTGGTTGGCCTGTGAGGCGGCGGAATATCCGTCGCGTGGCTTGTTGTGTGTTGTACAATCGTCATTTGTTTCGCCGGTAGTCCCAAATTTGGTCCTCGACCAGGGGGCTGGGGCTGTTGTTCCTATAGCCTGACCTGAGAGGTTGCCATGCAACTTGGCTTGTTCTTCCTGCAAGATAAGCAAAGGGTCCTTGTTCACAAGTAATCTCTCACGTGGTTCGGGAGGTCTTACTTTCGGACTGAGCGACAACTGCTCTAGTCGTGTGAGTAGCGAATCTGGAAGAATAGAGTTCTTCTTTTGTCGTGTCCTGAGGAACTGGAGATCACCCTGAATTTCTTTTAAGGTTTCTGCTATTTGGAGTAAGAGTTGGATTTGGGTATTGTTTCGCTTCAGAATAGCTATATTTTGGGCAGAGCTGCTAATACACTCACTGGGTTTAACGAAACCGGTTGCTGGGTTATCAATAGGTTCTACGGCCTTTAAGGCGTCTTGGTAGGAAGAAGTTGTTTTGGCTGGCAAGAAAGTGTTCATTCACTGGAGGAAGAATAACAATTGGAATATAATCTAGGGACTCTGGTTCCGCGTGTGCGGGATTTATCCTTTCTTATCGAACAAGAGATGAGTACTACGAGAATTTCAAATGCTTCGCCAAGTATCTGTCATGCTCATCCGACTGGTAGCTACTGCCTCTTGCAGATTTACGCGCACTGCGGCCTTTTGCAATTCAGACACCGTGATCGGCGTAAGAAATTCCTAAGTCTCCTTCTCACCAAAACCATGAATACCTACTTCTTTCCCAATATTGACCTTGCGGTGGACTTATTAGGTCCTGCCTCTGTGCCACCCGAGGGATCAATCCAGGATTTTTCAGCATACGATGGTCTGGGTATTAACGGCCATAAGATCGGAACCCATCACACACATCCCCGATGAGTACGTAGATAGGAGGGGTTTACTCAGCCATGGAAGGGATTATGACCAGGTAAGGAACTGAGCTCTGATACCAGAATGAGGGCGCGTGGTGGTTCGTGGTGGTTTTTCCTACTACTACTACAACTGCTACTACTACTGTTATTACTACTACTACTACTATTACAACTGATACTGCTGCTACTGCTACTACTGCTACTGCTACTATTAATACTAGAACAACTGCTACTACTACTTTTACTACTACTACTACTACTTCTCCTTCTCCTTCTACTACTACTACTTCTACGATTGCTTCTACTACTTCTACTACTTTTATTATTACAGCTTCTTCTACTGCTACTACTCTACTACAAGAACTACTGCTACAACTGTTAGTGCTACTACTACTTCCCTACTACTACTAGTACTACTAGTACTACTTCTACTACGACTTCTACTGCTACTAACACTACTACTACTACTACTGCTGTTGCTGCTAGTACTACTTCGACTACCACATCTACTACTACTACTAGTGCTAATACTACTTGTATTTACTACTACTACTGGTACTACTAGTACTACTTCTACTACTACTTCTACTGCTATTAATACTACTGCTACTATTACTACTTCGGCTACTACATCTACTACTGCTACTAGTGCTAATACTACTTGTACTAATACAAAGACTACTGCTACTATTTCTAGAACAACAACAACTACTGCTACTCCAACTCCTACCTTTACAACAACTTTTACTACTATTACTCCCATGACTTCTGGTGCTGCTATCACTACAATCACAATTACTACTTTTGCAGCTACTACAACTACTACAAATACTACTACTACTATTACTACTCCTATTGATAATACTACTCCAACTACAATTACTGTTGCTATTATTACTACTACTTCTCCTACTACTACTACTACTAATATTACAACAACTAGTACTACTACACCTACAACTTCTACTACTCCGACTCCTACTTTTACAACAACAACAACAACTACTACTCCTACAACTTCTGCTACTACAACCAGAACAATTACAATAACAACTACTACTACTTCGAGTACTACTACCACTATTACTACTCCTACTGCTAATACTACTAATACTACTACAATTACTGTTGCTATTATTACTACTACTTCTCCTACTACTACTACCACTACTGCTAATACTATGCTACCCGTACTGCTACTACTACTGCAACTACTATTATAACTACTGCTATAACTTCTACTACTTGAACTACTAACACTACAACTAATATGACTAGTTCTATAACAACTACAATTACTCCTATTACTAGTACTACAATTACTCCAACAACTACTACTACAACTACTATTACTACTGCTGCTATAATTTCTACTACCACTAATGCTTGTACTTCTTATTCTTCTTCTACTACTACTAGTGCTGCTACTATTACTGCAATTGCTACTATTACTACTACCACTACTGCTAGTACCTTCTTCCTCTACTACTACCACTACCACTGCTACTATTACTACAATTGCTACTATTACTACGACTACTGCTACTTTTACTACAACTAATACTACCCTTACTACTACTGCTACAACTACTACAACTACTACTACTGCTGCTTCAACTACTGTGACTACTGCTACTAATACTACTAGTACTACTCATACCACTGCTACTCCTACTCCAACTCCTACTCCTACTGCTACTTTAGCAACAACAACAACAACTACTACTACAATTACTACTGACTCCTAAAACTCCTACTTGTACTACTACTACTACAACCATTACTGCTACTACTGCTATTTCTACTACAACAACAACTACTACTACTACTACCACTACTCCAACTAATATTACCTGTACTACTACTGCTGCAAAAACTATTACTACTATTCCTACTCCTACTGCTAATACTACTCCTATAGTTGTTACTACAACTAGGACTACTACTACATCTTCTACTACTACCTCTACTCCTACTGTTATTCCTACTAATACTACTACAACTACTACTATTGTTGCTGCTGCTGGTTGTACTACTACAACTATGACTACTACTACTACTACTACTACTACTACTACTTCTTCGACTACTATAACCACAACTACTACTACTACTGCTACTTCGATGACTACAACTTCTGCTTCTACTACTTCTACTACTTCTACTATTACTACTTCTACTACTGCAAATTTTACTACACTGCTACTTGCACAACTATTACGGTTACCGCTACTGCTACTACACTACTACTACTACTACTTTTACTACTACTGCTACTGCTACTACTACTTCAACTACTAGTACAAATTTGGCCACTACATCTACTACTACTACTAGTTCAAATACTAGTAGTACTAGTACAAACAATACTACTACTACTGGTACAACAACAACAACTACTGCTACTACTGTTGCTGCTGCTGCTACTACTACTATTGCTGCTACTACTAATCCTACTACTACAACTACTACTACATCGACAACTACTACTATTCCAACTCCTAATATTGCAACTTCTACAACTTTGACTACTCCTATGAGAACTCGAACTGCTACCGCTACAATTATAACAACAAAAACTACTACACTACTACTAGTGCTGCTACTCTACTGCTACCACTCCTACTACTATTACAGCTACTACTACAACTTGTTCTACTTTAACTACTAATACTACTCCTATTACTACTCAATAATTACTACTACTAGTACTACTCCAACTCCAACTCCTTGTACAACAACCTCTACTACTACTACTGCTCCTATGACTACTCCTATTGCTACCACTACAATTACAACAACTACTACTACGAATACTACTACTACTATTACTACTCCTATTGCTAAAACTATAGCTACTACTATTACTACTACTGCTACTGCTACTTCTTCTACTAACATTACCACTAGTACTAATGGTACAACTACTACTACAACAACAACTACTACTCCAACTACAACTACTACTACTCCAACTACAACTACTACTACAACTACTACTACTACTATTACTATTACTACGACTACTACTACTAGCGCTGCTACTCCTACTGCTCCTGCTTCCCCTACTGCTATTACAACTTCTACTACAACTTCTACTACTTCAACTACTAATTCTACAACTAATATAACTACTTGTATTACTACTACAACTACTACTACAACTAGTACTACTACTACTCTAACTACTACTACTACAACAATTGCTACTACTGGTACTGCTACTACTACTTCTTCTTCTTCTACTACTACTACTACCACCATTGTTATTACTACAATTGCTTCCATTATTACTATTACTGCTGCTTTGGCTACTATTTCTGCTACTACTAGAACAACTAATACTACTACTACTAGTACTATTACAACTACAACTACTACAAGTACTACTATAGCGGCTACTGCTACGACAACTACTAGTACTATGTATACTACTACTACTACTAAAACTCCTACTCCCGCTCCTACCACTACAACTTCTGCTACTACTACTACTACTTCTATTACAACAAACTCCTAATACTCCTACTTCCTTGACCAATACTAAAATCATTACTACTACTATCGCTACTACTACTACAACGATGACAACAACTGCTCTTCCAGCTACTACTACTCCTAATACGATTACTAGTAGTGCTACTACTGCTACCACTTCTACTACAACTACTACTACCAATACTACTACTACTAGTACTATCAATCCAACTACCACAACTGCTACCGCCATTACTACTGCTATGCGATTATTAGTACAACAACTACTACTACTTCTGTTCCAACTACTATTCAAACTCTGACTCCTATTGCTTCTACTACTACTACTACTACTACAAATTCTATTACTACTACTGCTGCTGCTAATACTACTACTATTATTAATCATAATACTCCTACTACTAGTACTACTCCTACTAGTGTTACAACTACTACAAATATTACTGCTACTACTACTCCTACTACAACTACTTCAATTGCTATTACTACCAATACTACTACAACTACTACTAATACTACTAGTACTGCTACTACTGTTACTGCTGCTGCTGCCAGTACTACTGCTACTACACTTACTACTACTACTACTACTACTACTACGTCTACTACTGCTACTACATCTAGTCTACAACTTCTACTTCTAATACTACAACTAGAAATGCTACTATTACTGCTACTGCAACTACTGCTTCTGCTACGGCCACTTCTACTACTACTGCAACTGCTACTACTATTGCTAATACAGCAGCAATCGCAACAAATGCTACCCCTACTACTACTCCTATAACTAGTGCTACTACTACTACTTTTGCTACTATTACTACAACTACTACTGCTACTACTACTTCTAATACTACTGCAAATACCACTACTACTACACTACTACTGCTACTATTACTATTACTACTACTACTATTGCTCCTGCAACTATTGCTTCTACAAATTCTACTACCGCTACTACTACTACAACTGCTACTACGATTGCTGCAGCTACTACAATTTTTTCTACAAATACTAATAATGATACAACTACTACTACTCTGACTACTACAACTACTCTTACTGCTCCTACAGCTGCTATTACTATATCTACTATTGCTATTGCTACAGCTAGTACTGCTACTTCTACTACTAATACTGCTACAATGACTGATACTATTATTGCTATTGCTACTACTGCTACTACTACAACCACTAATAAAACTACTGCTACTACTATAGCTATTGCTTCTAATGCCACTTCTAGAGCTACAACAACTACTACAACTTCTGATACTATTACTATAACTACTACTGCTACTACTAGTACTAATACTACTAATACTACTACTACTACACTACTACTGCTACAGCTACTCCTACTACTGCTACTGTTGCTACTACTACTACTAGTCTTACTACCTCACTTACAATAACTACTACTATAACTACTCGTACTACTATAATAACTACTACTCTTACTACTGCTGTGGCTACTCTGACTTCTACTCCTACTATTACTACTGTTGCTGTTGCTGCTACTACAATTGCTACTACTGCTTCTATTGCCACTACTACTGCTACTGTTGCTGCAACTTCTGCTACAATTGCTTCTGCTGCTATTACTACTACTATTGCAATTACTACTACTACTGCTTCTACTACTGCTACTATTACTACTTCCTCTAATGCGACATTACTACCACTGCTGCTAGTCCTAATGTTGCAACTATTGCCACTACTACTACTATTACTACTACTACTACTAGTACTACTACTCGCACTACTACTACTAATATAACTACTCTAACTACTGCTACAATAACTACTACTACTGTTGCTGCTGCCGCTACAATTCCTGCAGCTACTCCTAGTACTACATCTACTACTACTATGGCTGCTAATCCAATTTCTACTCATAGTACTACTACTATTGCTACTACTACCAATACTACAACCACTACTGCTACTACCACTGCTGCTACTACTACTACTACTACTTCTGCTACAACTACTACTGTTGCTACCGCTACTACTACTGCTACTACAACTGCTACTACTACTAAAAATACTCCAACTACTTGTGCTACAGCTACTACTACTGCTGCTATGACTGCAACTACTACTACTCCTTGTACTACTTCTTGTACTATTGCTACTACTACTCCTGCTACTCCTCCTACTACTACTGCTGCTACTACTCCTACTTCTCCTCCTCCTAGTCCTACAACTACTACTTCTCGTACTACTACAATAACTACCACCACTACTACTACTGCTACTCCCACTGCCACAACAACAACAACTACTACTACTATTTTCATTATTGCTACTACTACTACTACTACACTTCCTACTACTACTACTACTAGCACAACTACTGCTGCTTCTACTATTATTACTGCTACTGCTGCAACTACTACTACTGCTACTACTACTGCTACAGCTATTACTACTGTTGCTGCTGTGGCTGCCACTACAACTTCTACTACTACTATACTACTATTGCCACTACTACTATTACAACTGCTGCTACTACTGCTATTACTGCTTCCATTTCTACCACTAATCATACTCCTGCGGCTGCTACTACTCCTAATACTCTTCCTACAACTACTGCAAATACTACTTCTACTACTACGACTATTACTTCCACTACTACTACAACTGCTACGACTCCTAAAGCCAGTCCTACAACAACAACTACTACTACTGCAACAACTACTGCAACAACTACTACTATAACTACTGCTACAACTACTACTCCTAATACAATAACTGCTACAATTGATACTACTACTGCTACTATTACTATAACTTCTACCACAGCGGCTACAACTGTTACTACTACTACAGCTACTACTACTACTACTCTCACTCCTGCTATTGCTACTAATACAGTTACTCCTACTGCTACCAAAACTCCTAATACAATTACTACGGATGCTACTACTACCACTACTACTACGACAACTAGTACTACTGCTGTTGCTACTACTATTACTATGCCAACTGATATTATTATTGCTACTGCAACCGCTGCTGTTGCTACGACATCTACAACTATTGCTGCTACTCCTACTGCTACAACAACAACTACTATTACTGCTCCAACTACAGCTAATACTAGAGCAACAGCTACTGCTCCTACTACTTCTACTACTCTTACTACAGCTACTACAAATACTATGACTACCACTACTCCTATTACTACTACTATTACAACTACTACCACTCCTACTACTACTACTACAACTACTGCAACCACTAATGCTACCGTAGCTACTGCTACCACTACCACAACTGCTACTACAAGTAATACTGCTACAATAACAACCACAACTACGCCGGGAGCGCCGACGGACATTACCGAAACGAGGACGCGGGGGGAGACGACGGCGCGCACCGGCGGCCGACAACGACGGACTGACCAAGACAACGGACGACGAGTACGGTAGGCCAAACAATCCAACAACGAAGGACCACTACGACCAAAACGACTATTGCGACGAGGCAGACACAAAGACGACGAAGGCGGGAGACGACGAATACGCCAAACCCGAGATCGCCGACGCCGCCGATCGGCGACACAACGACTATGCTATGACTGACACGATTAGTCAGCCGACCGACGCCGCCGCCGCCGCCTACTACTACCACTACTACTATTACAACTACCATAACTATTACTGCAACTATTACTCCTATTACTAATACTACTCCAAACACTCCTCCTCCTACTACTACCACTACTGCTACAATTTCTATTACCACAGCTAGTATACAACTACTACTTCTAGTACTGCTACTATTGCTACTACTACTACTATTGTTGCTACTGCAGTTGCTGCTACTACTACTACTACTACTTCTATTACTACCAATACTGCTATATATAAAACTACGACTCCTATTGCTGCTACTACTCTTACTGCCACTATAGTTGCAACTACTACTACTACTATTGCAACTGCTACGAATAGCACTACTACTGCTACTACTAATACTGCAACTATTACAACTACTTTTACTGCTACTACTATTATTGCTACAACCATTACTACTACTATTGCGACTACGAGTACTACTGCTAATACTATAGCAACTGCTACCATTGCCACTACTACGACTACGCCTACAACTAGTGCTACTACAGCTACTTTTGCTACTATTACTACAACTACTGCTGCTATTACTACTGCTAATACTACTACTAATAATACTACTATTGCTACGGCTACTACTTCTATTAGTACTACAATAACTACTACTATTGCACCTACAAGTATTGCTTTTGGAGCTTCTACTACTGCTACTACTACAACTGCTACTGCGATTACTGCTGCTGCCACTACTATTTCTATTACTACTACTATTACTACCAAAACTACTACTCCTACAACTACTACTACACTACTGCTGCTACTACTCTTACTGCTCCTACTGCTGCAACTACAACTTCAACTATTGCTATTGCTACAACTAGTACTGCTCCTCCTACTATTTATACTGCTACTACTACAGCTACAGCTAAGAGCACTACTACTATAACTGCTTCTACTACTACAACTACTGCAACTAACGCTACTGCTACAACTACTGCTACTATTACTTCTTCTGCTACTATTACTACAACTACTACTGCTACTACTAGTGCTAATACTACTACTAATACTACCACTACTACACTACAATTGCTATGGCTACTCCTACGACTGCTACTATTACTACTACTGCTACTGCTACTACTACTACTATTCCTACTACTACACTTACAACAACTACTACTATGACTACTCGTACTACTATAACAATAACCTCTATTAGTACTGTTGCTGCTACACCTGCTGCTACTCCTATGATTGCTACTATTATTGTTGCTGCAATAACAACTGCTACTACTTCTACTACCATTACTAGTGCTACTAATGCTTCTTTGCTACTACTACTGCTACTACTACTATTGCTAATGCTATAACTGCTACTACTGCTACTACTACTGCAACTTCTGCGACTACAGCTTCTACTACTACTTTAGTTGCTATTACTACTACTATTGCTACTACTACTGCTGCTGCTTCTACTACTACTTCTACTGCTATTACTACAACTATTGCTACTACTATTACTGCTGCTTCTACTACTTCCACTACTATGACACTACTACAACTGATGCTACTCCTAACGTTGCTACTATTGCCACTAATGCTACTACTACCACTACTAATACTACTAGTTCTACCGCTCCTACTACTACCCGTACTACAACTACTACTGCGACCTCTTTAACTATTGCTACTGATGTTGCTACTACAATTTCTACAGCTAATCCTACTGCTACAGCTACTATTGCTGCTACTACTACTCCCATTGCTACTCCTAGTACTTCTATTACTACTACTACTACCAATCCTGCAACTACTATAACAACTGCCACTATTGCTACTACTAGTACTACTTCTACTACTATTGCGACTACTGCTACCACTACTACTACTGCTACAACAACAACTACTACTACTGTCACGACTACAACTACAACAACTATAACTACTACTACTCCTAGTACCACTTCTACTACTACTGCTACTACTAGTCCTGCTACTCCTACTACTACTGGAACTACTACTATTCCTACTCCTGCTTCTACTACTTGTTCTACAGCTCCTACTTCTCCTAGTGCTACTCCAACTACCACTATTACTGCTGTTACTACTCCAACTGCCACAACTACTTCTATTGCTTCTACTATTTCCATTACCGCTACTACAACTACTACGACTACTACTACTACTACTACTTCTTCTATTTGTACAACTACTGCTACTTCTGCTAGTACTATTGCTGCTACTATTAATATTACTGCAGCAACTACTACTGCTACTGCTACTACTGCTACAGCTACTACTACTACTACCACTGTTGCAACTACTACTTTTACTACTACATACTACTACTGCCACTACAACTATTACAACTACCGTTACTACTACTATTACTACTTCCATTCCTACAAATAGTCATACTGCTTCAACTCCTAATACTCTTTCTCTCACTACTGCAAAAACAATTACTTCTACTACGACTATTAATTCCACTACAGCTATTGTTGCTACGACTCCTACTGCCAATCCTACAACAACAACAACAACTACTACTACAACCACTGCTACAACTACTACTATAACTACTACTACAACTAATACTCCTGATACAACAACTGCTACCACTGCTGCTACTATTACTACAACTTCTACCACTATGGCTACTATTACTACTACTACTACTACTACTACTACTACTATTACTACCCCTACTGCTAGTGCTACTACTACTACTTCTACTATTGCTACTGCTTCTGCTGCTAATACTACAACTACTACTGCTATTACTACTACTACTACCATTACTGCTACAACTACAGCTAATACAACAGGTACTACTACTACTGCTACTACTACTGCTACAACAACTACTACTACTGCTACTACTACTGCTGCTACTGCTACAACAACAACTACTACTACAACTACCACTACCTACTACTTCTACTACAACAGCTACTACGATTGCAACTATTTCCACTGCAGCTACAACTATTATAACTACTGCAACCACTAATGCTATAGCAGCCACTGCTACTGCTACCACTACTATTACTTTTGCTACTAGTGCTAATACTTCTACAACTACTGCTACTGCTACTGCTACCACTACTGTTACTACTGCTACTGCTACTGCTACTACTGCTAATACTTCTACAACTACTGCTACTACACCACTACTGCTACCAGTACTACTGCAGGCACTACTACTCCTACTACTACTACAGCTACTGCTACTACGACTACTACTTCCAATGCTACTATTGCTGCTACTCCTACGACTACTACTACTACTACTGCTACTACTACTACAACTACTACAACTACAACTATTACAACAACAACTACTACTACTACCGTTACTATTACTACTACTACAACTACTAGTGGTACTACTATGACTATGTCTACACTACTACTACGATTGCTACCACTACTACTTTGCTATTCCTCCTACTACTGCTGTTACTACTGTTACTACTACTGCTACTATTCCACCTACTACTACGGCTGTTGTCGCTATTGCTGCTACTACTGCTGTTACTACTACTACTGCTCCCACTGCTTCTCCGACAACTGCTACCACTACTACTGTTGCTACTACTACTGCTGCTACAATTGCTACTACAGCTGCTGCTAATACCACTGCTGCTGTTGCTACAACTACTCCTACAACTTATAGCGCAACTGTTACTATTGCTGCTGCTGCAACGACTGCTACTACTTCAACTATTACTACTACTACTGCTACTAGTACAACAACAACAGCTACTACTACTACTACTATTATACTACTATTGCTACTACTGCTGCTACAACTATTGCTACTACAGCTACTCCTCCTACTACTACTACTACCACTGCTGCTGCTGCTACTCCTACTACTCCTCCAACTAATACTGTTACTACTGCTATTGCTACCACTACTCCTACTGCAACAACTACTTCTACTGCTACTCCTACAACAACTACTACTGCAACTGCTGCTACAACCACCACTACTACTACAGCCACAACTTCCACTACAACAACAACAACAACTACTACTACTACTACTACTGCTACAAAAACTATTATTACTACTACTACAACAACAACAACAAGTACTACTACTGCTACAGCTGCTACAACCCCAACTGCTACTACAACTAATCTAACTACTACTACCCCCATTACTAGTGCAACTCCAACTACTACAACCCCAACTACTGCAATAACTAGTACACCTACAATGACTGCTACTACTACTATTGCTGCTACTTATACTACTACTACTAATACTATTAATACTACTAACACTAATACTACGAGTAATGTTACTACTACAACTACAACAACAACTATTACTACTACCACAACAACAACAACAACAACAACTACTAGTACTACTACTCTAACAACTACCAATAATACTACAACTATTAAAACAACTACTACAATTTTGCTACTAGTACAACTGCGACCACTACTACTTCTACTGCTGCCGCTACTACTACTAAAGTAATACAAGTACAACTGCTACTACAACTACTCCTACTGCTGCTACTACTAATACTAATACAACTTCTACTCCAACTCCTACTGCTACTGCTACTCCTACTGCTACTTTGACTACTACTACACCTACTAGCACTACTACTACTAGTATAATTACTACTATTACCACAACAACTACAACTCTTACTACTACTACTGCTGCTGCTACTAATCCTTTTGCAACTACTGCTACCACAAGGCGAACAATTACTACTCCTACTACAACTCCTACTACTACTACTGCTACTACAATAACTACACCTCGTCTTCCTCGTACTACTACTACTACTACATCTACTCCTACTACTGTCACTACTCCTGCTACTACTACTCCTACTCCTACTTCTACAATAACTACTACTACTCCTACTCCTTCTAAAGCTACTACTACTCCTATTGCTACTCCTACTCCTACTACTCCTCCTACTACTACTACTACTGCTCCTACTACTACTCTTACTCCTACTACTACTACTACTACTACTACTCCAACTACTACCCCTACAACTACTACTACTCCTTCTACTACTACTACTCTGACTACCACTACACCTTCTAGCACTACTACTACTAGTACAACAACAACAACAACTTCTGCTGCTGCTGCTGCTGCCGTCGCTACTAATAATCCTGTCGCAACAACTGCTACCACAACGACAACAACTAGTACTCCTACTACAACTCCTCCTCCTCCTCCTCCTACTACTACTACTACAACTACTGCAACTACAATAACTACATCTCATCTTCCTCGTACTACTACTACTACTACACCTACTCTTACTACAACTACTACTCCTCCTACTACTACTCCTACTCCTACTTCTACTACAACTACTACTACTCCTACTCCTTCTACAGCTACTACTACTCCTACAGGTACTACTGCTCCTACAACTCCTACTACAACTACTACAATAGCTCCTACTACTACTCTGACTCCTACTACTCCTACTACTCCTCTTACAACTTCTACTATTGCTACTACTGCTATTCAATATCTACTATTTCTAATACTACTACTACTACTACTACTACAACTACTACTACTACTACTACTACTACAACAACAACTACTACTACCCTACTACTACTTCTATGACTGCCTCTACTACTTCTACTACTACTACTATTACTACTTTTGCTGTTGCTACTTCTACTTCACTATTACTACTGCTACTACTATGACTACTACAATACTGCTACTACTACAACTACTACCACTGCTACTACGGCTCCAACTACTACTATTACCACTATTACTACAACAACAACAACAACAACAAGTACTACTACTACTCTACTACTACTTCTATGATTGCGTCTACTACTTCTACTGCTACTGCTATTACTACATTTGCTCCTGCTACTTCTACTTCACTACTATTACTACTGCTACTACAGCTCCTGCTACTATTACTACACTACTACTACTACAACTATTACTACTGCTACTACTGCTACTACAGCTACTACTACTACTACTATTACTACTACTACTACAACAACAACTACTATACTACTACTTCTGTGACTTCGTCTATTGCTTCTACAACTACTATTACTACTTTTACTACTGCTACTTCTACTTCACTACTATTACTACTGCTACTGCTACTATTACTACACTACTACTACTACAACAATAACTACTACTACTACTACTGCTACTACTCCTATTATTACTACTACTACTACTACTCCTACTACTACTACTACTACTACTACTACTACTACTACTACTACTACTACTACTACTACTACTACTACTACTACTACTACTACTACTATTACTACTATTACTACTACTACTACTACTACTACTACTACTACTATTACTACTAGTAGTACTACTACTACTACGTCGGCTACTGCATCTAGTACTACTACTACTACTACAACAAGAACAACAACTGCTACTGCTACTACTCGTACTACTACTAAACCTACAACAACAACAACTACTACTACTACATCTACAACTACAACAAATCCAACTCCAACTTTTACAACAACTTCTACTACTTCTGCTACCAATACTATTAGAACTATTACTTTTACAAGAACAACTACTAGTACAAATACTCCTACTGCTAATAGTACTCCTACTACAATTACTATAACAACTACTACTGCTACATCTCCTACAACTACTATGACCACTGCTAATACTATAACTACTACTACAACAACAACAACTACTACTACATCTGCAACAACCACTACTCCTACTCCTACTTTCACAACAACAACAACTACTACTACTCCTACGACTTATGCAACGGCTACCACTACAATTATAACTGCTACGTTTACTACTACTACTACTACTACAAATATTACTAATACTATTACTACTCCTACTGCTAGTACTACTACAACTATTACTATTCCTACCAATACTGCTACTTCTCCAACTACTACTACCACTGCAAATACTACTAGTGCTACTACTCTTACTGCTACTACTACTCCTACAACTATTGCAACAAGTACTATAACTTCTGCAACATCAACTACTAATACTACTACTAATACGACTACTTCTATTACAACTATAATTACTCCTGTTACTAGCACCACTACTACTCCAACTACTGCTACTACAACTACTACTATTAGTACTATTGCTACTATTACTACTACCACTAATGTTACTTCTTCTTCTTCTTCTTCTTCTTCTTCTTCTTCTTCTACTACTACTACTACTACTATAATTGCTACTACTACTTCTACTACTACTACTTCTGCTACTACTTCTGCTACTACTACTACAATTGATACTACCACTACTACTAATACAACTACAACTGCTACTACTTCTACCACTGCGACTACTGCTACTACTACTACTGGTACTACTTAAACTACTGCTACTACTACTCCAAATCCTAGTCCTATTCCAACTTCTATAACTGCTACTACTACAACTACTACTACAATAACTACTAACTCCAAATACTCCTACTTCTACTACTACTACTACAACTATTACAACAACTACTACTACTTCTACTACTAAAATAACAACGACAACAACGACTTCTACTTCTACTCTTGCAGCTATAACAACTCCAACTACTATTACTACTACTACTGCTGCTGCTACTACTTCTACTACAACTACTGCACCCAATACTACTACTACTATTGCTACTACTACCACTACTACTACTACTAGTACATCTACAACTAATACTACTCCGACTCCCACTACCACAATTACTACTACTACTACCAATCCTAATACAACTCCTACTATGACCAGTACAATTACAACTTCTACTATTACAACTACAAAAACTATTACTACTATTACTACACCTAACGCTAATACTACGTCTACTGCTCTTGCTACAACTACTACTACTACAATTTCTTCAACTACTACCACTACTACTACTATTATTACTACTACTACTACTACAACTACTACTATTGTTGTTGTTGCTGCTGGTTGTACTACTACAACTACAACTACTACTGCTACTACTACTACTATTACTAATATTTCTATAACTTCTACTCCGACTACTACCACCACTACTACCACTGCTGCTGCTACTACTAGTAACACTACTACTACTGCTGCTGCTACTTCTACAACTACAACTACTGCGTCTATTGCTTCCACTACTACTATTGCTACTACAAGACTACTACTACTACTTCTACTACTACTCCTGCCGCTGCTACTATTACTACTACTAGTACTACTACATCTACTACTACTACTCGTACAAATACTACTAGTACTAGTACAAATAGTACTACCACTACTGCTACAACAACTATTGCTACTATTACTACTACTACTACTACTACTACATCTACAACTACTACTACTCCAACTCCTAATATTACAACTTCTACTACTACTACTATGCCAATGAATACTCCTACTGTCGCCACTACAATTACAACAACTAATACTACAAATCCTACTACTACTACTACTACTATTACTACTACTACTACTCCTCCTACTACTATAACTACTACTACTACTACTACTGCAACTTCTTCCTCTACTACTACTACTACTAATTCTACAACAACTATTACTAGAACCACTACTACTACTACTAAAACTACTACTACTACAACAACAACTACTACTACTATTACTACTACTACTACTACAACAACAACAACTACTACAACTACTACTACTACTAGTGTTGCTACTCCCACTGCAACTGTTTCTACTACTACTATTACAACTACACTAAAACTTTTTCTGCTTCAACCACTTATACTACTACTTCTATTACTGCTCCAACAACTACTACTAGCACTACTACAACTCCAACTCCTACTATTACAACTTCTACTACTACTACTCCTATGACTACTCATCTGCTACCACAACAATTACAACAACTACTACTACCAATACTACTGCTACTAGTACTACTCCTACTGCTAATACTACTCCTACTACTACTACTACTACTACTACTGCTGCTATTGCTACTTCTTTTACTACAACTACCACTAGTACTAATGCTACAACTATTACTACTACAACAACCACTACTCTGACTACAATTGCTACTACTACAACTACAACTACTACAACTATTACTACTACTAATACTACTGCTGCTGCTACTACTATTACAACTTCTACCACAACTTCTACTACTTCTACTACTATTACTCCTACTAGTACTACTACTTCTATTACTACCACTATAGCTAGTACTACTACCACCCTAACTACTACAACTACTACTACTACAACAACAACAACTGCTGCTATGACTATTGCCACTACTGCAACTAGTACGATGATTGCTGCTACTAAGACTGCAACTAATACGGTTACTATTACTACTACTAAAACTACTACTACTGCCACTACCGCTGCTGCTACGACTGATACAGCTACTACTACTGCAAATGTTACAACTACAACTATTGCTACTACTACTACCTTTGCTACAATTACTACAACTAGAACGGCTAATACTACTGCTACTATTACCACCAATACTACAATAGCTACAAATACTACTACTCCTACAGCTAGTACTACTCCGCATACTACTCCTACAGCTGCTACTACTACTTCTACTATTGCTATTGCTACAACTAGTACTGCTACTTCTACTATTATTACTACTGTTACTACTACAACAACCTATACTATTGCTACTGCTACTATAACTAATGCTACTGCTACTACTATTGCTACTACTACTGCTGCTGCTACTATTACCACAACTACTACTGCTACTACTAGTGCTAATAATACTACTAATACTACTACTACTACACTTCTACTGCTATGGCTAATCCTTCTACTATGACTATTACTAATATTGCTACCGCTACTACAACAACTACTACTACTAGTCCTACTACTTCACTTACAACAACTACTAGTATGACTACTCGTACTACTACAACAACTACTACTATTACTACTACTGCTACGAGGGATACTGCTTCTGCTACTACTAGTACTACATATACTACTGCTACTCCTACTCCAACACCTACTACTTCTCCTACCCCTAGAATAACTTCCACTACAACTACTACTACAATTACTACTAACTCCTAATACTATTACTTCTTTTACTACTACTAAAATCATTACTAAGGCTATTGCTACAACTACTACTACAACAACAACAACAACTCTAGTAGCTACTACTACACCTAATACTATTACTAGTAGTGCTACTACTACTACCACTTATGCTACAACAACAACTACTAATACTACTACAACTTGTACTATCAGTCCAACTACCACGACAACTACCACTACTGTTACTTCGACTATGCGACTATTACTACAACAACTACTACTACTTCTGTTACTACTACTCCAGCTCAAACTCCTACTCCTACTGCTTCTACAACTACCACTCCTACTACTGCTTCTACTACTATCTCTAATACTACTACTATTATTAACACTAATAATCCTACCACTACTGCTACTCCTACTATTATTACAACTACTATGACTATTACCACTACTACTACTCCTACTAATACTAACTCAATTGCTATTACTACCAGTACTACTACAATAACTACTAATAATACTACTACTGCTTATTACTACTACTAATGCTGCTACTACTACTACTACTACTGTTGTTGTTGCTGCTACTACTACTACTACAGCTAGTCTACAGGTGCTACTACTACATCTACTATTGCTATTGCTACAACTAGTGTTGCTACTACTATTACTGCTACTACGATTGCTACTATTACTGCTACTGCTACTACAGCAACTGCTACAACCACTACTAAAAGTACTGCTACTTCTACCACTACTGCTACAACAATTGTTACTACCACTAATGTCACTTCAACAACTACTACTTCTGCTACTATTACTACAACTACCACTGCTACTAGTAGTGCTAATCCTACTACTAATACCACTACTACTACACTACTACTGTAACGGCAGCTCCTACTAATGCTACTATTACTACTGTTGCTATGGCTATTGCTATTGCTACAATAGCAATGACTATTACTACTGCTGCTGCTATTCCTACATCTACTCCTACTATTACTACTATTTTTGTTGCTGCTTCTACAATTGCTATTACTGCCACTACTGCTTCCATTGCCACAACTACTGCTACTTCTGCTACTATTATTACTACTATTACTATGACTACTACTACTGCTTCTACCGCAACTACCTTTACTACTTCCTCTACTACGACACTACTACTACTGGTGCTTCTACTAATGTCGCAACTATTGCCACTACTGCTACTACTACCACTACCCCTACTACTCATGCTGTTACTACTAATACGACTTCTCTTACTACTGCTACAACTACTACTACTGCTATTGCTACTATAGTTTATACAGCTACTCCTACTACTTCAACAACAACTATTGCTGCTACTACTCCCACTGCTACTCTGAGTACTACTACTATTGTTACTACTACAACTACTACTACTACAACTACTGCGACTACGACTGCTACTACTACTAGGTAAACTCCGACTGCTACTTGCACTACGGCTATAATAACAACTACTACTATTAGTGCTACGACTACATCTACTACTACTGCGGCTACTACTCCCACTGCTACTCCTAGTACTACTACTATTGCTACTACTACCAATACTACAACCACTACTGCTATTACTGCTACTTCTGCTAGTATTACTACTGCTACTATAACTGCTGCTACTACTAGGAATACTTCAACCGTTACTTGCACTACTGCTACAATAACAGCTACTACTACTACTACTATGACTACAACTACTATAGCTACAACTACTACTACTCCTAGTACTACTTCAACTACAATTGCTACTACTACTGCTACTCTTACTACTACTACTCCTAGTACTCTTTCAACTACTTCCCCTACAACTACTAATTCTCCTACTACTATAATAACTACCACAACTACTACTACTGCGACTCCTACTGCCAAAACTACTACTACTACTACTACTACTATTTACATTATTGCTACTACTGCTGCTACAACTACACTTACAACTACTACTACTACCACTACTGGCACAACTACTGCTATTTCTGCTATTACTGTTGCAACTACTACTATTATTATTGTTTCAACTACTACTGCTGCTACTACTACTGTTACTGCTTCTACTGCTACAGCTACCACTACTATTGCTGCTGCGGCTGCGGCTCCAACTTCTACTATTGCTACTACTACCATTACAACTTCTGCAACTACTGCTATTACTGCTTCCATTCCTGCCACTTGTCATACTGCTGTAGCTGCTACTACTCCTAATACTCATCCGATTACTACTACAAATATTACTACTTCTACTATGACTATTACTTCCACTATTACTACTGCTGCTACGATTCCTACTGCCAATCCTACAACAACTTCTACTCCTGCATCTACAACTATTGTTAAAGCTACTACTATAACTACTATTGCAACTACAACTCCTAATACAACAACTGCTACTATTACCACAATGTCTACCACTACCGCTGTTGTTACTACAATAATAACAACAACAACAACTACTACTACTACTACTACAATCACTCCAGCTACTACTACTAGTACTGCTACTCATACTGCTACCACAACTCCTAATACCACTACTACTATTACTACTACTACTTCTACTGCTTCTTCAACTACTAGTACTTCTATCACTACTCCGACTGTAACAACTATTGCTACAGCTATGACTACTGCAACAACAGCTGCTGCTACTACAATAATAACAGCAACTACTACTACTACTACAAATACTACAACTACCACTACTCCTATTAGCACAACTACTGCAATAACTACTACTACTACAACTACTACCACTGCTGCTGCTATTACATCTATTGCAACCACTAATGCTACCGTAGCTACTGGTATTGCTACCACTACTGCTACTGCCGCTACTGCAACAGTTAAGACTACTAATACTGCTACAACAACAACCACAACTACTCCTGTAGCTGCTACTACTCCTAATACCATTCCTAGTAGTGATACTACTGCTACCACTTCTGCTACAACTACTACTACCAATACTACTAGTACTAGTAGTATCAGTCCAACTACAACAACTACTACCACTACAGCTACAAGTACTACAGTGACTATTACTACAACAACTACAGCTACTTCTGTTACTACTTGTCCTACTACAACTCCTACTCCTACCACTTCTACTACCACTACTACTGCTGCTACTACTACTACTATTATTAATCCTAATACACCTACTACTACAACTACTACTGCTATTACAACTATTATTACAACAACTATGACTATTAGTACTACTACAACTACTACTACAACTCCTACTACTAATACTACTCTTAACACTCTTGCTACTACAACTACTACTATTGCTACTGCTACAAGTAGCACTACTACTGCTACTACTAATACTGCAACTACTACTGCTACTATTATTGCTACTGCAACTACTGCGGCTGCTACTACTGCTATTGCTATAACCACTACTGTTACTATTGCTACTGCCACTACTACTGCTAATACTACAACAACTGCTACCAATGTTATTGCTACTACTACTCCTACAACTAGAGCTACTACAACTACTTTTGCTACTATTACTTCAACTACTACTGCTACTACTACTGCTGGTACTACTACTAATAATACTACTACTACACTACTTCTACGACTGCTACAACTACTACTTCTACTATTACTACAACTACTACTACTATTGCCTTTACTAGTATTGCGTTTAGAACTTCTAATACTACTACTATGATTACTACTACTGCCATAATTATTTCTACTACTACTACTATTACTACCAACACTACTATTGATACTACTACTACTACCCCTACAGCTACTACTACTCTTACTGCTCCTACTCTGCTACTACTAGTTCTACTATTGCTATTGCTACAACTAGTATTGCAACTTCTACTATTAATACTGCTAATACTACTGCTACTGCTACTGTCACTACTGCTCCTACTATTGCTGCTTCAACTACTGCTATTACTCCAAGTACTGTTACTATTGCAACTGCTACAACTACTGCTACTCTTACTTCTTCTTCTACTACTATTACAATTTCTATTGCTACTACTAGTGCTAATACTACTATTAATACTACAACTACTACACTACTACAGCTACGACTGCTCCTACAACTGCTACTATTTCTACTACTGTTACTACTACTAGTCCTACTACTACATTTATAACAACTACTACTACGACTACTCTTACTACAACAAAAAAAACTACTAATACTACTACTACTACAACTACTAATGCTCCTACTATAACTACTACTGCTACAACAACTACTACTACCACCACAACAACTACTACTTCTACTACTACTACTACTACTACTACTAATGCTGCTACTCCTACTGCTACTACGTCCTCTACAGCTGTTACAACTTCTACTACAACTTCTACATTTCCACTACTAATACTGCTCTTAATACTACTACTTCTATTACTACTGCAACAATAACTACTACTAGTACCACTACTCTTAACTATTACTATTACAACAACAACTACTACTACTGCTGCTACTATTACGACTACCGCTACTACTACCACTTCTTCTTCTTCTTCTTCTACTACTACTATTATTATTATTACAATTCCTTCCATTACCACTACTACTACTACATCTGCTACTATTTCTGCTACTACTACAAAAACTAATACTACTACTAGTACTACTATAGGGGCTAGTGCTACCATAACTACTAGTACTATGTATACTACTGCTACTCCTACTCCAACTCCTGCTCCTACTCCTACCACTACAACAACTTCTACTATTACTACTAACTCCTAATACTCCTACTTCTTTTACTACTACTAAAATCATTACCACTGCTATTGCTACTACTGCTACAACGATGACAACAACTACTCCTCCAGCTACTACTACTCCTAACGCTATTACTAGTAGTGCTACTACTACTTCGACTTCTGCTACAACTACTACTACCAATACTACTACTACTAGTACTATCTGTCCAATTTCCACATCTACTACCACTATTGTTACTTCTACTATGCGACCATTACTACAACAACTACTACTACTTCGGATACTACTACTCCTACTTAAATCCGACTCCTATTGCCTCTTCTACTACTACTAATGCTATTACTACTACTACTACTACTAAGACTACTACAATTATTAATCCTAATACTCCTCCTCCTCCTACTACTACTATTGCTACTACTTCAATTGCTATTACTACTAGTACTACTACAACTACTACTAATACTACTACTAATACTTCTACTACTAGTACTACTGCTATTACTATAACTACTTCTACTTCTCCTACAATTACCACGACTACTACTACTTCTACTACTACTACTACAACTAATCTACTTATTCTACTTCTAATACTGCAACCACTAATGCTACTGTTACTACTACTGCAACTACTGCTGCTGTGACTACTGTTATTGCTACAACCACTACTACTACTGCTGCTGCTACTACTACTATTGCTAATACAATAGCAATCGCAACTAATGCTACTACTATTACTACTCCGACAACTAGTGCTACTACTACTACAACTTTTGCAACTATTACTACAACTACGACTGCTACTACTACTGCTAATACTACTACAAATACCACTACTACTACAGTACTATTGCTACTATTACTATTCCTACTACTAATATTGCTCCTGCAACTATTGCTTCTGCAACTCCTACTACTGCTACTACTACAACTGCTACTGCGATTACTACAGCAACTACTATTATTTCTACAAATACTACTAATGCTACAACTACAACTACTCTTACTGCTACAAATACTCTTACTATTCCTACAGCTACTACTATTACGTCTACTATTGCTATTGCTACAACTAGTACTGCTACTTCTACTGCAAATACTGCTACTACGAATGATACTATTATTGCTATTGCTACTACTGCTACTGCTACAACCACTACTAAAACTACTGCTACTTTTGCTTCTACTGCTACTACTACAGTTACTGCTACTAATGCCACTTCTATAGCTATTGTTACTACTACTACTTCTGATACTATTACTACAAGTACTACTGCTACTACTAGTGCTAATACTCCTACTAATACTACTACTACTACACTACTACTACTATGGCTACTCCAACTACTGCTACTATTGCAACTACTGCTACTGCTACAACTACTACTAGTCATACTACCTCACTTACAACTACTACTACTATAACAACCCATACAACTACAGTAACAACTACTATTACTACTGCTGCAGCTACCCCCACTTCTACTCCTACAATTACTACTATTGTTGTTGCTACTATTACAATTCCTACTGCGGCTACTACTGCCACTACAGCTTCTATTTCCACTACTACTGCTACTGCTGCTGCAATTTCTACTTCTACTGCTGTTTCGGTTGCTATTACTACTACTATTGCTACTGCTACTACTACTTCTACTACTACTACTATTACTACTTCGATTACTACGACACTAGTACTACTGCTGCTGCTCCTAATGTTGCGACTGCTGCCACTACTGCTACTACTCGTACTACTACTATAACTATGACTTCTTTATGGTAGAATACTACTACAATAATAAATACTACTACTACTTCTATTGCTACTCTTAGTACTACTACTATTGCTACTACTACCAATACTACAACCACTACTGCTACTACCACCACTACTACTACTACAACTTCTACTACTACTACTGTTGCTACCGCTACTACTCTTGCTACTACAACTGCTACTACTACTAGGAATACTCTGACTACTACTTGCTCTACTGCTACAATAATAACTACTACTACTACTGCTATAACTACAACTACTACTACTCCTAGTACTACTTCTACTACTATTGCGACTACTACTGTGGCTACTCCTACTACTGCTGCTGCTGCTACTACTCCTACTACTCCTCGTACTACATCTCCTACAACTACTACTACTCCTACTACTACGATAACTACCACCACTACTACTGCTGCCACTACTACCACTACAAAGATGACAACAACTACTATTGCTGCTACTACTACTACTACTATAACTACTACTACTACTCCTCCAACTGCTATTACTATTGCTACTACAACTGCTACTGCTACTACGACTACTGCAACTACTGTTGCTACTACTACTGCTACAATAGTAACTACTATTACTACTACAATAGCTACTACAAATACAACAACTACCACTACTCCTACAACAACAACTACAGCTACTACTACTACTACTGCAGCTACTACTACTACAACAACTAATACCACTATTGCTGTTACTACTACAGCTATTGCAACCACTAATGCTATCGTTGCTACTGCTACTACTACTAATACTGCAACAACAACAACCACAACTACTCCTACAGCACCTACTACACCTAACACTATTACTAGTAGTGATACTACTCCTACCACTTCTGCTACAACTACTACTTCCAATACTACTACTACTAGTAGTATCAGTCAAACTATTACAACTAATACCACTAGTGCCACAACTACTATTGTGACTATTACTACAGCAAGTACTACTACTCATACTCCAAATCCTACTCGTACTACTTCTATTACTACTGCTACTACTACTACTACTACTACTACTATAAGTACTACTACCACTACGACTACTACTATTATTAATCCTAATACTCCTACTACTACTATTACAACTACTATGACTATTACTACTACTACTACTCCTACTACTAATACTACTCCTAACACTCCAACTACTACTACTACTATAACTACTACTACATTTGCTATTACTACCACTACTACTACAACTACTACAAATACTACTACTACTACTATTACTACAACTACTACTGCGGCTACTACAACAGCTACTACTACTAGTACTACTACTACTTTTACTACTCCTACTACTACTACTAGTTCTACTACTACTACTACTACTACAACAACTGCTACCACAACTAGTCTACAACTACTACTTCTAGTACTCTTACTCCTGCTAGTGCTAACACTATTACTGCTACTACTATTGTTGCTATTGCAGCTACTGCTACTACTACTACTTCTATTACTACCAATACTGCAAAATATACAATTACTACTACTCCTACTATTGCTACTACTCCTCTTACAGCTACTACAGTTGCTGCTATAACTATTACTATTGCTACTGCCACAAATAACACTACTCCAGCTATGACTAATACTGCAACTTCTACTGCTGCTACTATTGCTGCTACAACCATTACTACTACTATTGCTTCTGCGACTACTATGGCTAATAATACAACAACTGCTACCAATTCCACTACTGCAACTACTCCAACAACTAGTGCTACTACAACTACTTTTGCTACTATTACTACAACTACTTATGCTATTACTGCTGCTAATACTACTACTAATAATACTACTACTACACTGCTACTACTACTGCTACGACTATTACTACTATTGCTCCTACAAGTATTGCTTTTGGAACTTTTACTACTGCTACTATTATTACAACAGCTACTACAATTACTGCTGCTGCCACTACAATTTCAACTACTATTGCTATTACTACTAATAGTACTACTCCTACAACTACTACCACACCGACTGCTACTATTATTCTTACTACTCCTACTGCAGCTACTACTACTACTCTATCTACTACCACTGCAGCTACTACTATTATAGCTACTACAACCACTAATGCTACAACAACTACTACTACTTCGACCACAATAGCTACTACTGCTACTGCTATTGCCACTACTACTAATACTTCTACAACTACTGCTACTGCTAACATTGCTACTACACCACTACTGCTACCACTACTACTGTAGTCACTACTACTGCTACTAATACTACTACTTCCACTTCTACTGTTGTTGCTACTCCTATCACAAACACTACTACTACTACTACTACTATTATTCTTTGAACTACTACAACTACTAGTGGTACTACTACTACTATTTCTACACTACTACTACACCTGCTACTACAACTATTGCTGCTATTCCTCCTGCTACTGCTGCTACTATTCCACATACTACTACGGCTGTTATTACTGCTACTGCTACTACTGTTGTTACTACTACTACTACTATCACACCTTCTACGACAACTGCTAACACTACTACTACTACTGTGACAACTACTACTACTGCTGCTGCTACAACTGCTACTTCAGCTGTTGCTAATACCACTACTACAGCTGCTATAACTACTACTGCTACTAATAGTGCAACTACTACTACTGTTGTTGCTACTACGACTACTACTTCTTCAACTACTGCTACAACTACTACTACTACAATAACAACAACTGCTACTACTACTACTACTATTATACTACTATTGCTACTACTACTGCTACAACTATTGCAACTTTCGCTACTCCTAGTAAAACTACTACAACTCCTTCCACTGCTACTACTGCTACTCCTACTACTCCTCCAACTAATACTGTTACTACTACTACTCCTACTACTGCTATTACTACCACTACTCCTAATGCAACAACTACTTTTATTGCTACTCCTACGACAACTACTACTACAACTGCTACTACTACCACTACTGCTACTGCAACTACTACTTCCACAACAACAACAACTACTACTACTCCTACTACAACAAAAACTACTATTACTACGTACTACTACAACAACAACAACAAGTACTACTACTTCTACAACTGCTGCGACTACAGCTGCCACAACCACCACTGCTAGTACTACTTCTACCCCCATTACTAGTTCAACTCCAACTACTACACCTACGATGACTGCTACTAATACTATTGCTGCTACTAATACTCCTGCTACTACTACTACTACTACAATAACAACCCTAACTACTACACCTACTACTCCTACTCCCACTACTGCTAATACTAATACTAAGTAATATTACTACTACAACTACTATGATAACTATTACTACTACCACAACAACAACTACAACAACAACTACTACTACTACTACTATTCCTACAACTACTAATAATACTACAACTACGAAAACAACTACTACAAATTCTGCTACTAGTTCAACTTCTACCATTACTACTTCTACTGTTGCCGCTACTAGTACTAATACTACTTCAAGTACAATTGCTACTACTACTACTCCTTCTACAGCTACTACTACAAATACTAATACAACTTCTACTCCAACTCCTATTGCTACTCCTACTCCTACTCCTACTCTGACTACTACTACACCTACTAGTACTACCACTACTAGTACTCCTACTCCTACTCCTACTCTGACTACTACTATGATAACTACTACTACCACCACAACAACTACAATTCTTACTACTACTGCTGCTACTGCTACTAATCCTGCTGCAATACAACTACCACAACGCCAACAATTACTACTCCTACTACAACTCCTCCTCCTCCTCCTACTACTACTACTACAACTGCTACTATGATAACTACACCTCGTCTTACTCGTACTACTACTACTACTACACCTATTCCTACTACTATTACTACTCCTACAACTACTCCTACTCCTACTTTCACTACAACTACTACTACTCCTACTCCTTCTACAGCTACTACTACTCCTACTGCAACTCCTACTCCTACTCCTACTCTGACTACTACTACACCTACTAGTACTACCACTACTAGCACTGCTACTACTACTATAATAACTACCACTACTACCAAAACAACTTCAACTCTTACTACTACTGCTGCTACTACTACTAATCCTACTGCAATACAACTACCACAAGGCCAACAATTACTACTCTTACTACAACTCCTCCTCCTCCTACTACTACTACAACTGCTACTATGATAACTACACCTCATTTTACTCGTACTACTACTACTACTACACCTACTACTACTGTTACTACTCCTCCGACAACTACTCGTACTCCTACTTCCACTACAACTACTACTACTTCTACTCCTTATACAGCTACTACTACCCCTACTGCAACTCCTACTCTTATTACTCCTACTACTACTACTACTACCACTCCAACTACTACTCCGACTCCAACTACTACTACTACTCCTACAACTACTCCTACAACTACTCCTACTTCTACTACTCCTACTACTAGTCCTACTCCTACTCCTACTACTACAACTACTACTGCTATATCTATTCCTACTCCTACTTCTACTACTACTACAACTAGTACTACAACTACTATTACTACTACTACCACTACAACTACTGCTACAATAACTCCTACTACTCCTACTACTATTGCTACTACTGCTACTACTGCTATTCAATATCTACTTCTTCTACTACTACTACTACTACTACAATTACTACTATTACTACTACTACTCCTACTCTACTACTTCTACTACTACTAATGTTACAACTTTTGCTATTGCTACTTCTACTTCACTACTACTACTACTGTTACTACTGCTGCTACTACTACTACTATAGCTACTACTATTACTACTACAACTACAGCTAATACTACAGCTACTACTACTACAGCTACTGCTACTACCACTGCTACTACAGCTACTACTAGTACTTCAACTACTGCTACCTACTACTACTACTTCTACTGCTGCTGCTGCTGCTGCAAGTAGTAGTACTACTATTACTACTCCTACTACTAATACTACTACTATTATTACTATTAATACTACTACTACTACCACTGCTGCAGCGAATACTACTATTGCTACTACCCCTACTACTACTACTGTTGCCACTACTATTACAACTACTACTATGACATCTACTTCTTCAACTACTAATACTACGACTAATATGACTACTTCTATTACGACTATAATTACACCTATTACTTGTACTGCTATTACTCCAACTACTACTGCTAAAACTACTTCTATTACTACTGCTGCTACTATTACTACTATCGCGACTGCTTGTACTTCTTCTTCTTCTTCTACAACTACTACTGCTGCTGCTGCTACTACTACAACAATTGCTACTATTAGTATTACCACTACTGCTAGTACTTCTTCTTCCTCTACTTCTACCACTATTACTGCTACTACTACTACAATTGCTATTATTACTACTACTACAACTACTTCTGCTACAACTTCTGCTACTATTACTACAACTAATACTACCACTACTACTACCACTACAACTACTATAACTACTACTGCTGCTGCTTCTACTACTGTAACTACTGCTACTACTACTACTAGTAGTACTTATACTACTGCTACTCCTACTCGTACTACTACTACTACAACAACAACAACTCCTACTACTATTCCTACCACTACAACAACTTCTACTACTGCTACTACTACTCTTACTACTAACTCCTAATACTCCAACTTCTTTTACTACTACTAAAATCATTACTATTGCTATTGCTACTACTACTACAACGATGACAACAACTACTCCTGCAGCTACTACTACTCCTAATACTATTACTAGTAGTGCCACTACTGCTTCTGCTACAACTACTGCTGCCAATATTACTACTACTGCTTCCAAAACTCCTAATACAACTACTACGGACGATACTACTACCACTACTACTGATGCTGCTGCTGCAACTACTACTACTACTATTACTACTCCAACTGCTATTACTATTGCTACTGCAACTTCTACTGCTGCTACGACAATAGCAACTACTGTTGCCACTACTACTACAATAATAACTACTATTACTGCTACAACTACAACTAATACTATAGTTACTGCTACTATTGCTACTACTTCTACTACTGCTACTACTCCGACTACAAATACCACAACTACCACTACTTCTACTACTACTACTACAGCTACTGCTACTACTACTACAACTACTACCACTCCTGCTACTATTACTACAACTACTGCAACCATTAATGCTACCATAGCTATTGCTACTATTACCACTACTGCTACTACCACTAACATTGCTACAACAACAACCATAACTACTCCAGCAGCTCCTTCTACACCTAATACTAATACTGGTAGTGATACTACTGCTACCACTTCTGCTACAACAACTACTACTAATACTACTACTAGCAGTAGTATCAGTCAAACTACTACAACTAATACCATTATTGCCACAACTACTATTGCAACTATTACTACAACAACAACTACTACTTTTGTCACTACTAATCATACTCAAAATCCTACTACTACTGCTACTTCTACTACTACTACTACTAATATAACTACTACTACTGCTATGACTACTCCTATTATTAATCTTAATACTCCTACTACTACTACTACAACTATTACGACTATTACTACTACTGCTACAACTACTAATACTACTCCTAACACTTGTCCTCCTCCTACTACTACAACTACTACTACAATTGCTATTACTACCACTACTACAATAACTACTACAAAAACTACTACTACTACTATTGCTACCACTACTAGTACTGCTACTACAACAACAACTACTACTAGTACTACTACTACTACTCTTACTACTACTCCTCCTCCTCCTCCTCCTCCTCCTCCTCCTACTACTACTACTACGACTACTCCTACTCCTACTACTACTACCACAGCTAATCTACAACTACTACTTCTATTACTGCTACTACTATTGCAGTTACTACTGTTGTCGCCACTGCATCTGCTGCTACTGTTGCATTTGCTGCTACTGCTGCTCCTACTACTACTACTACTAATTCTATTACTACCAATACTACTACATATACAACAACTACTACTCCTATAGCTACTACTACTCCTCTCACTGCTACTACAGTTGCTACTATAACTACTACTATTGCTACTGCTACAAATAGCAATACTTCAGGTACTACTAATACTGTAACTACCATTGCTACTATTATTGCTACTGCAACTATTGCTTCTACTACTACTACTGCTACAACAATTACTACTAGTATTGCTACTGCGACTACTACTGCAATACTACAACAACTGATACCAATGCCACTACTACGACTACTCCTACAAATAGTGCTACTACAACTACTTTTCCTACTATTACTGTAACTACTATTGCTAGTACTACCACTAATACTACTACTAATAATATACTACTACACTACCGCTATTACTGCTACGGCTACTACATTTATTAGTACTACAACTACTACTACTGTTTCTCCTGCAAGTATTGCTTTTGGAACTTCTACTACTGCTACTATGATTGCTGTTGCTGCCACTGTTATTTCTACTACTATTGCTATTACTACCAATACTATTACTACTACAACTACTACCACACCTACTGCTACTACTACTCTTATTGCTCCTACTGCTACTACTACTACTTCTTCTATTGCTATTGCTACAACTAGTAATGCTACTTCTACTATTAATACTGCAACTACCACTGCTACCATTACTGCTACTGCTAAAACTGCTATTGCTAAAACCACTACTGCTACAATTGCCAATTGCTACTACTACTACAGCTATTGCTACTAACGCTACAGCTACGGCTACTGCTACTACTACTTCTTCTACTACTATTACTACAACTACTACTGCTACTACTAGTGCTAATACTACTACTACACTACTATTGCTTCGACTACTCCTACTATTGCTACTATTACTACTACTGCTACTGCTACTGCTACCACTATTACTACTACAATATTATTATTAGTAGTAGTAGTAGTCATAGTAGTAGTAGCTATAGTACTAGTGGTACTAATAGTAGTTGTAGCAGCAACAGCAGTAGTAGTGGTAGTAGTAGTTGCAATTGGCATAGTAGTACTAGCAGTAGCAGTAGCAGTAGCAGCAGCAGCAGCAGCAGTAGCAGCAGTAGTAGTAATAGTAGTAATAGCACTAGTAGCAACCGTAGCAGCAATAGCAGTAGTAGTAGTTGTCATAGTAGTAGTAGCTATAGTACTAGCAGTACTACTACTTCTGCTACTACTTCTACCACTACAACTACTATTACTACTACAACTATTGCTACTGCTATTGCTACTACTGCGGCTACTGCTACTACTATGACTACTAATACTACTACTGCCACTGCTACTACTACTATTGCTACTACAATAACAATAACTACTACTACGACAATAACAACAACAACAACATCCACAAAAATAACTACTACTACAACTACTGCTACTACTACTATTGCTGCTACGGTTGCTACTAGTGCTATTACTACTATTACTACTACTACTGCTGCTGCTGCTGCTGTTGCTGCTACTGCTGCTGTTGCTGCTACTGCTGCTGCTACTACTAGTACTACTATGCCAATTGCAACTACTACTACCACTACTACTGCTGCTGCTGCTACAACTACTATTAC
>RXID01021567.1:0-28140 GCA_005019695.1 Trichopus zeylanicus subsp. travancoricus
TGCAGCTACTACTTCTGCAATTACAACTACTGCTACTACTACAACTACTAGGTCTACTTCTACTACTCCTAGTCCCACTCCTACTCCTACAACAACTACTACTACTCCTACTCCAACTCCCACTTTCACAATTGCTACTACAAGTGCTACTACCACTAATACTACTACTATGACAATAATAACAACTACTACTACTCCTCATGGTCCTACTCCTACTACAACTACTACTACTTCTACTCCTACTCCTACTACAACTAGTACTACTACTACTACAACTACTAACACAACTATTACTACAACTACAACTACTATTATTGCAACTACTACTTCTATTACTATTGCGACAAGTACTACCACTACTATTACAACTAATACTACAACTACTGCTGCTGCTGCCCCCTACTGCTACTATTACAACAACAACAACAACAACAACAACTACTACTACTACACTACTACTACTGCTACTACTACTACAACTACTACTACAACCTCTACTACTACCACTACTACTATAACTACTACTGCTACTACTAATAATAATAATAAAAATAATAATTTTACTAATTCTATTACTACTACTTCTACTACTACAACTACAACTGCTACTTTGACGACTAGTACAACTTCTACTACTACTACTACAACTACTCACCACTACTACGACGACAACTACGACTACTATGACGACCACCACACCACTACTACTACTACTACTACGACCACTACTGCCGTTTCTACCACTTCTACAGCTACTACAACCCCAATCACCACTACTACTTCTACAACTACTACTAATACTACTAATACTACTACTACTATTACTACGACTACTATAACAACAACTACTACTAGTACAACAATAACTACTACTACAACTACCGCTACTACTACTAATCCTCCATCTACAACTTCCACTGTTACTAAAACTACTGCCACTACTCCTACTACTACTATAATTATTACTACTACTATTATTGTTACTAATACTGCTACTACTACAATTAATACAACAACAACTACTACAACAACAACTACTACTACTATTACAGCTACTACACCTACTGCTACTATTACCACTACTACTGCTGCTACTGCTACTACTACTATTCCTACTACTACATCTACTACAACTATTATTTCCACTACTACCACTACTACTTCTACGGTGACTCCTACTATTACCACTACTACTACGACTACTACTCTATCTACTACTGCTGCTGCTGCTATTACTATCACTGCTCCTACTTCTACTACGAGTACTATTACCACTACTACCACTACTACTTGTACTACTACTACTCTGACTACTACTCCAACAACTATTGCTATTACTTCTACTATGCTGCTCCTAATACTCATACTACAACTGCTACTACTACTACTACTACGATTATTACTAATACTACTACTTCTACTACCCCTATTCCCACTCCTACTATTTCTATTACTACTCCTACTTCTACCACAACTATCACTACTCCAACTCCTACTTCTACGCTTACTATAACAACAACAACAACAACAACTACTACTACTACTACTATTACTGGTATACTACTACTACTACTATTACTACTACTACTACTACTACTACTACTACTACTACTACTACTACTATTACTGGTATACTACTACTACTACTATAACTACTATTACTACTACTACTACTACTACTACTACTACTACTACTACTACTACTACTACTACTACTACTACTACTACTTCCACTCCTACCCCTGCTACTACTAATTCAACTCCTACTCCTACAATTACTACTATGACTTCATCTACTACTACTACTACCACCATTAATACAACAACTGCTACTACTACTACTGCTACTTCCATTACAACTACAACCGCTGCTTCTACAACTACTACTACTAATTCTGTTACTACTATAACTATTACTACAACTACAATTACAACAACTACTACAGCTAATACTACTATTACTACTACTTTTGTTGCTGCTACTATTACTACTACTACTACAACTTCTACTGCTACTACTTCTGCTACTATAGTTGCAACTACTACTACTACTACTACCTCTACTACTACTTCCACTGTTACTACTACTAATACTTGTACTTATACTACTACAGCTACTACTGTTGCTACTGCTACTTCTGCTACATCTACTACTATTATATCTGTGACTCCTACTTCTACTGCTACTACTCCCACTACTACTATTGCTACAGCTACTACAACAGTAACAATTGCTACTACTGCTACTGCTACTACTATTGCTACTTCTACTACTACTAATCAAGTATTGTTGCCACTACGGTTGCTACTACAACAGCCACCACTTCTACTACTACTACTACTACTTCTACTACTACTTCTGCTGCTACTTCTTCTCCTACTACTTCTTCAACTGTTTCTACTGCTACTACTGCTGCTGCTACTACAACTTCTACTACTACTATAGCTTCCGCTGCTAACTATTATTGTTGCTACTGTAACTACTTCTTTTACCACTTTGGCTACCACTACTGCTACTACTACTACTACTACAACTACTACTATTACTACTACTACAACAACTACTACTACTACTACAACAACAACTACAACAGTTGCTATTACTATTGCTACTACAACTACTCGTACTTCTACTACTACTACTACCACTACTGATGCAGCTGTTGCTGCTGCGACTACTACCATTACTCCTCCTACTATTACTACTACTGCTATTATTACTACTACTACTACTGCTACAACAA
Source organism: Trichopus zeylanicus subsp. travancoricus (assembly GCA_005019695.1). Classification (NCBI taxonomy): domain Eukaryota; kingdom Viridiplantae; phylum Streptophyta; class Magnoliopsida; order Dioscoreales; family Dioscoreaceae; genus Trichopus; species Trichopus zeylanicus. Next base: position 2,745 of record RXID01021567.1, read on the forward strand.
CTACTAAGGCTTATACTACTACTGCAACTGGCACTGCTACTATTACTAATACTAGTACAACTACTACTACTACTTCTACCACTTCTGCTTCTACTACTAGGACTACTAGTCATACTACTACTACTACTACTACTAGTATTGTGTGACTTCTATTACTGCTCGTACAATTACTACTACTACTGGTACCATTGCTGCTGCTACTACTTCTACTAGTACTTCTAGAACTACTACTACTACTACTACTACTACTGCAACTACTACTACCACTATTAAAGCTAATACTACTACTATTACTTACTATTTCTACTGCTACTACTATTACAGCTACTTCTAATTCTCCTACCACTTCTCCTACTACTTCTGCAACTACTACCAGAACTACTACTAGTACTACTTCTACTGCTACTTATACTACTACTACAACTACTACTTCTGCAATTGCTACTATTGCTATTATTATTGCTACTATTGCTGCTACTATCGCTACTACTACTACTATTGCTACTAATAACGCAACTGCTGCTGCTACTACTACAACTTCTACTACTACTTCCAAAACTACGACTATAGCTGCTACTACTACAATAACTACTACTAGTACTACTACTGTTGTTGCTACTACTACGACTCCTCCTCCTCCTCCTACTACAACTACTATGACTTTTACTGCTACTATTATTATCACTACTATACTACTTATACCACACCTACAACTACTACAGCTGCGACTAGTGCAATAACTATTACTATTACCACAACTATGGTACTATTGCTACTGCTGCGGCTGCTACTACTACTACTACTATAATAACTTCTTCTATTACTACTACTGCTACTTCTAATACTACCACTACTACAGCTCCTACTGCTATTGCTACAACTATTGCTACCACTACTTCTATTACTACTACTTGTAGTACTATGTCTACTACTTTCAAGACTATTAATACTACTACTGCTGCTTCAGCTACAATTATTGTCGATACTACTTCTACTAGTACTGCTACTGCTGCTACTGCTACTACTACTAGTCCTAGTACTTCTACTACTACTACAAGTACTACCACTACTTCTGCAACTGCTACTATAGCCACCATAGCTACTATTAGCACTACTAATACTACTACTATAATGACTATCACTAACACTGCTTCTACTACTAATACTACCTCTACTACTACTGCTACTACTACTACTACTGCGACTGCTACCCCTACTACTACAACCACTACTACAATAATAGCAGCAATAGTAATAGTTGTTGCTATAGCATCAACAGCAGTAGTAGTACTAGTGGTAGTAGTAGTAGTAGCAGTTGTAGTAGTAGTAGCAGTAGAAGTAGTAGTTGTAGTAGTAGTAGAAGTAGTAGTAGAAGTAGTAGTAGTAGGTGTTATTGTAGTAGTAGTAGTTGTAGCAGGAGTAGTAGTACTAGTAGTAGGAGACATTTTAGTAGTTGTAGTAGTAATAGTAGTAGTAGCGGTAATAAGAGTAGTTGCAGCAAAAGTAGTATAAACTATAATAGCCATTGTTGTAGTAGTAGTTGTAGTAGTAGTAATATTTGTAGTAGTATTAGTAGTTGTTGTTGGTGTACTAGTAGTAATAGTTGTAGTAGCAGTTGTACTTATCGTAGTAGGTGGAGGAGTGTAGTAGTAGTAGTAGTTATTATTATAGTAGTTGTAAGTGTTGTAGTATTAGTAGAAGCATCAGTAGTAGTAGTAGTAGGAGTATTAGTAGTAGTTGTAGTAGTGCAGCGGTAGTTGTAGTAGTAGTTTGAGTATCAATAGGAGTAGCAGCAGCAGCAATAGGAGTAGTAATAGCAGTGGTAGTAGTCGTAGTAGTAATAGAAGTATTATTAGTAGTAGCACTAGTAGTAGTCGTAGGATTTATTATTTTAGCAGTAGTAGTAGTAATAATAGAGTAGTAGTAGTAGTAGCAGTAAGTGTAGCTATAGCAGTAGAAGTAATAGTAGTGGTGGTAGTAGTAGTAGTAGTAGTAATAGAAGCAGCAGCGGTAGCAACAATAGTAGTAGCAGTCACAGTAGTAGTAGTAGTACTAGTAGTACTTGTACTTGTAGTGGTAGCAGTAGTAGCAGTAGTAGTTGTAGTCATAAGAGTAGCAGTAGCAGTAGTAGTAGTACTAGTAGTACCCATACTTGTAGTGGTAGCAGTAGTAGTAGCAGTAGTAGTTGTAGTCGTACAGAGTTGCTAGCAGCATGCAGCAGTTGTTGTTGTTATGCAGACGTCGTAGCAGTAGCTCGTACAATAGTAGTAGTAGTAGTATTCGCAACAGTAGTAGTAGCTGGAGCAGTAGTAGAAATTATAGTAGTACTAGTAAGAGCAGCAACAATAATAGTTGTAGTACTAGTCATATTAGTAGCAATAGTAATAGTAGTGGTTGTACTTGTAATAGTAGTAATAGCAGTAGGAGTAGGAGTAGGTGTAGCACTAAGAGTAGTAATAGTGGTAGTAGTAGTAGTAAGAGTACTAGTTGTAGTAGTAGTAGCAGTTTGTAGCAAGAGTAGTAAGAGTAATAGTAGTAAGAGTAGTAATCGGAGTAGTAGTAGTAATAAAGCAGCTTGTAGTTATAGTAGTGGTAGTAGTTAATCCGATTAGGTGCAGGAGTCGGCGTAACAGTAGGACTAGTAGTAGTTATTAGTATAGTAGTATTAGTCGTAGTAGTAGTAGTGTAGTCGTCGTAGCTAGAGTAGTAGTAGTAGTAGAGTCGTCGTAGTAGTAGTAATCGTACTAGTTAGTAGTAGAGTAGTAGTAGTAGTAGTAGTAGTAGTAGTAGTAGTAGTAGTAGTAGTAGTAGTAGTAGTAGGAGTAGCAGTAGTAGTAGCAGTAACTATAGTAGTACTAGTAATAATAGTAATAGTGGTAGTAGTGGTAGTTGTAGTAGTAGGAGTAGTAGTAGCAGCAGCAGTAGTAGTAGGCATTGTAGTGGTGGTAGTAGTAATAGTTGATATAGTAGTAGTTAGAGTAGTAGTCTGAGTAATAGGTGTTGCTAAAGTGTTAGTAGTAGTTATTGTAGTAGTTCTAGCAGAAGTAGTGATAATAGTAGTAGTAGTAGCAGTAGTAGTACAAGTAGTAGTAGTAAGAGAAGTAGTAGGAGTAATAGTTATAACAGTAGTAGTAGTAGTAGTAGTAGTAGTAGCAACCATATAGTAGTAGTTGCCATAGTAGCAGTAGCTGCCGCAGCAACCATAACAGTAGCAGTAGTTGTAGTAGTAGTAGTAGTAGTAGTAGTAGTAGTAGTAGTAGTAGTAGCACTCGAAGTAATAGTATTAGTGGTAGTAGTAATTTTGGTAGTAGTAGTAGTAGTAGTAGTAGTAGTAGTCATGGTGTTGGTGGTGGTAGTAGTAGTAATAGGAGTAGTAGTTGTAGTAGTAGTAGTCGAAGAAGTAGAAGTAGTATTTTTGGTAGTAGGAGTTTGAGTGGAAATAGTTAAAGCAGTAGTTGTTGTTATTGTTGTAGTAGTAGCTATAGAAGAAGTAGGAGTTGTGGTTGAAGTAGTTGTGGTAGCAGTAGTAGTAGCCGTAGCGGCAGACGTAGTGGTAGTGGTAATAGTAGTTGTAGTAGTAGTAGCAGTTGCAGTAGTACAAGTAGTGGAGTAGTCATTGTAGTAGTAAATTTAGTTGCATTTGTAGTAGTAGTAGTAGTAGTAGCGGTAGTTGTTGTGGTAGTAATAGTAGGAGGAGCAGTAGTAGCAGCATGAGTTGGAGGAGTAGTAGTAGTAGTAGTACAGTAGTAGTAGTAGAAGTAGTAGTTGTAGTAGCCATAGCAGTAGTAGTAGTAGCAATTGTAGTAGAAGTAGTAGTAGTAGTAGTAGTAGAAGTAGGAGCAGTAACAGTAGTTGTAGTAATAGAAGCAGCAGCAGCAGTAGTAATACTAGTAGGAGGGTTAGGAGTAGTACTAGTAGTAGGAGTTGTAGTAGTAGTTACAATAGTTGTAGTAGCTATAGTAGTAGTAGTAGCTGTTGCTGTTGGAGTTTTAGGATTAGTAGTAGTCGTAGTATTATTAGTAGTAGGTGTAGCAATAGCAATAGGGGTAGTACACATAGTTGTAATAGCAGTATTACTAGTAGTAGTACTAGTCGGAGAACCTGTAGTAGTAGTACAAGTAGGATTGGGAGTGGGACTAGTAGCTGGATTAGTAGTTGTTGAAGTGTTGTCACTAGTAGTAGTAGTAGTAGGAGTAGTAGTACTAGCAGCAGCAGCAGTAGTAGTAGTTACTGGAGTTGTAGTTGTCGGATTAGGAGAAGTAGTGGTAGTAGGAGTTGTAGTGGTAATGGGAGTGGAAGTAGTAGTAGTAGTAGTAGGAGTAGAAGTAGTAGTAGTAGGATTAGGAGCAGGAATAGTAGTAGTACAAGTAGCAATAGTAGTAGCATTAGTGGTAGTAGCCATTGTAGAAGGAGTAGTAGTAGCAGCAATTATACTAGAAGTAGAAGTAGAAGCAGCAGTAGCTATAGTATTAGTTGTAGTAGTAGTAGTAGTAGTGGTAGTAATCGTAGTAGTAGTAATAAGAGTGGCTGTAGTTGCTATAGCAGTCGTAGCATTAGTTGAAATAGTAGTAGTGGTAGGAATAGTAGTTGTAGTAGTAGTTGTTGTTGTAAATGCAATAGTAGCAGGAGTAGTAGTAGTAGTAGTAGAAGGAGGAGGAAGAGTACGAGGGGAAATAGTAGAGGTAGCAGTAGCTATAGTAATAGCAGAAGTAGTAGTAGCAGTAGTAGTAGCCACGACTGTAGTAGTAGTAGTAGTAGCAATAAAAAGAGTAGTTGCAGTAGGAGAAGCAATAGTTATGGTAGGAGAAGTTAGGGTACTAGCAGTACCAATAGTAGTGTTAGTAATAGTAGTAGCCGTAGCTGCAGCAGCAGTAGTAGTTATTGTTGTAGTATTAGTAGTGGCATTCGTAGTCGTAGTAGTAGTATTTTGTAACAAAAGTAGTAGAAGTAGAAGTAATATTATGAGTGATACTAGTAATTATAGTAGCAGTAGCAGTAGTAATAGGAGTAGTAATAGTAATTGAAGTAGCAATAGTTGTTGTAGTAGTAGTAATAGTAATAGGATTAGTAGTAGTAGTAGTTGTTGTTGTTGTTATTGTAGTAGCAGCAGTAGTAGTAGGACTAGTAGGAGTAGGAGTAGTAGTAGGAGTAGCAAGAGTTGTTGTCAGAGTAATAGTAGTGGCCGAAGTACTAGTAGTAGTAATTGTAGCAACTGCAGCAATAGTAGCACCACCAGTAGTAGCAACAACAGCAGCAGCAGCAGCAGTAGTAGTAGGAGTTGGAGTAGTATTTCTATAATTAGGAGTAGGAGCAATAGTAGTTGGAGTAGTAGTAGTTTTAGTAATGATAGTTGTGGCAGTAGCAATTGGAGTACGAGTAGGAGTAGTAGTAGGAGTAAGAGTAGTAGTAGTGGTGGTGGTGGTGGTTGTAATAGTAGTAGTAGTCGTGGTGGTGGTGGTGGTGGTGGTGGTGGTGGTGGTAGTGGTAGTAGCAGTTGCAGCTACCAGAGTAGTAGTAGTAGATATAGTAGTGGTAGCAGTTTTAGTAGTAGTAGTAGTGGCAGTAGTAGTAGTTGAAGTTGTAGTATTAGTAGTAGTAGTAGTAGTAGCAATAGTAGTAGTAATAGTAGTAGTTGTAGGAGTACTAGTAGTAGTTATTGCAGTAGTAGAGGAGGAGGAGGAGGAGGAGGAGGAGTAGTAGTAGTAGCAGTAGAGTAGGAGTAGAAGTAGGAGTTGTAGTAGTAGTGGCAATAGTAGGAGTAGGAATAGGAGTAGTGGTAGCAATAGTAGGAGTAATAGAACTAGTGGTTGTAGTAGCAGAAGTAGTTGTAGTAGTAGGTGTAGTAGTAGTCGTGGTGGTGGTGGTGGTAGTAGTAGTAGTAGCAGCTGCTGCAGCAGCAGTAGTAGTAAAAGAAGTAGTAGTAGTAGTTGTAGTAGTACTATGAGTAGGAGTAGTTATAGTTGTAGTAGGAGTAGAAGTAGGAGTAGTAGCAGTAGTAGTAGGAATAGTAGTAGCATTAGTACTAGTAGTGTAGTAGTAGTAGTAGTAGTAGTAAATAGTAGTAGTCATAGTAATAGTGATAGTAGAAGCATTAGTAGTTGTAATAGTAATAGTAATAGTAGTAGTATTAGTAGTAGTTGTTGTTGTAGTAGTAGTAGTAGTAGTAGTTGCAGTAGCAGTAGCCACAGTAGTAGGGGTAGGCATAGTAGTTTCATAATAAAAGAAGTAGCAGTAGTAGTATTAGTAGTGGTTGTTGTATTAGTAGTAGCAGCATTAGCACTTGTAATTTTTGCGGTAGTAGTAGCAGTAGTAGATGTAGTAGTCGGAGGAGTAGAGGTGATAATAGTAGTAGTAGTAGAAGAGTAGTAAAGTAGTAGTAGCAGTAGTAGTAGTTGTTGTTGTAGTAATAGTAGTAGTAGTAGTGGTTGTAATAATCGTAGTAGTAGTAGCAGTAGCAGTAGGAAAAGGAGTTGTAGTCGTAGAAGTAGTAGATGTAGTACTAGTAAGAGTACTAGTAGGTGTAGTAGTTGTAGTAGTAGTAGTAGCAGTAGCAGCAGGAGGAATAGTTGTAGTTGTAGTTGTAGTAATAGTTGTAATAATAGTAGTATTAGTAGTAGTAGTTGTTGTAAAAATAGCAGTAGCAACAACAGTAGAAGTAGGAGTAGTAGTAGTAGTAGTAGTAGGAGTATTAGTTGTAGGAGTAGTAGTAGTAGCAGTAGTAGGAGTAAGAGTAGTTGTAGTTTTAGTAGTAGTACTAGTAGTAATGGTAATAGCAGTAGTAGCAACAGTAATAGTACTAGTAGTAGCAATAGGAGTAGTATTAGTAGCAGTAGCAGTAGCTGTAGTCATAGAAGTAGTTGTAATTGTGTTAGGATTAGTGGTAGAAGTTGTAGTAGAAGTAGTCGAGTAGTAGTAGAATTCCTATTAGTAGTAGTAGTAGCAGTAGTAGTAGAAGTAGTAGTAGTGGCAGTAGTAATAAGACTAGTAGTACTTTGACTTCTAATAGTAGTAGTGGTAGTCGTAGTAGCAGGAGTAGCAGTTGAAGTATAAACTATAGTAGTAGAAGTTGTAGCAGTAGCTGCAACAACGGTAGGATTAGGAGTAGCTGTAGTTGGAGCAGTAGTAGTAGTAGTAGTAGCAAGAATAGGAGTAGGTGTAGAAGTAGTAATAATCGTAGCAGTAGCAGTAAAAGTGATAGTAGTAGTAGGAGTAGAAAAAGTGGTAGTAGCAGTAGGTGTAGTAATAGCGGTAGTAGTCTCAAAAGTAGGAGTAGGAGTAGTAGTAATTTTGCTACTGTTACTGCTGCTGCTGCTACTAATACCGCTACTACTTCTTCTGCTACTACTATTGCAACTATTATGGCTACTACTGCTACTAATTCCACTTCTACTGCTACTACTACTACTACTTCCACGGCTACTGCTTTTATTGCTATTACTACTAATGCAATAATTGCGACTATCGCTATTGCCACTACTATTACTTCTACAACTGCGACTACTGCTACTACTGCTACTTCTACCACTATTATTACTACCACTACTACTACTGCTACTTATACAGCTACTACAACTACTACGGTTACGACGACTAATTCTACTACTACTACAATTGCTAATACTAGTGATACTATTACAAATATTACTACTACTACTACTACATCTCCTAGAACAACAACAACTAATACTACTACTCCATCTCCGCCTACTATTGTTGTTGTTACTGCTACTACTGCTACAACTACTGCTATTCCTAATAGTACTACTACTACTGCTCCTTCTACTACTGCTACAATTACTACTACTATAACCATGACTACTACTTCTTCTTATGCTACTACGATTACTAGTACTACTACTATTACTGTTACTGCTACTACTTCTGATACTTCTACTACTGCTAGTACTACAAATGCTACTATTACTATTATAGCTACTGCTATATTTCCTACTACTAATACTTCTCCTGCTATTACTACTTCTCAAATTACTACTACTACTACGACTACTACTACTACTACTAGTCCTACTACTACTACTAGTCCTACTACTACTACTAGTCCTACTACTACTACTACTACTAATAATAATACTATTATTGCTACCACTACTACTACTACTAATACTAATATTATTCCTACTAACACTGCTACTACTACTATTACTAATATTAATACTACTACTCCTAACACTATTACTACTGCTATTAGAACTACTACTACGGTTACTACCACATCTATTACTACTGTGGCTGTTACTACTACTTTTACAATGACTATAATTACTTCTACTACTACTACTACGATTCCAACTCGTACTCCTACTACTGCCACTACCATTGCTCTTACTACTATTACTTCTACTACTATTCCTACTACTACTCCTACTACCACTACCACTACTCCAAGAACTATTACTACTGCTACAAGAACTACTGCTGCTACTACCACTACAACAACTACAACTCCTACTACTATTCCTACTATTAGAGCTACTACTATCACTACTACTGATGTTACTCCTACTTGTGTTGCTACTACTACTACTACTACTGTCACTACATACTCCAACTACTACTATTGCTACTACATCAACTCATTCTACTACTACGACCAAAAAAACTACTACTACGACTATAATACTACAGCGACTTCTGCTACTACTTCTATTGCTACTCTTACTACCACAATTACCACTACTACTACTACTACTACTTCTTCTACTGCTACTACTACTACTGCTGCTACTACTACAGCTATTGTTACTTCTACTACTACTGTTGCTGCTACTTCTACTACTAGTGTTACTATTACTACAGCTGTTGCTGCTGCTGCTACAGCTAATACTATTGCAGCTACTACTGCTATTAATACTACTACTAATACTCCAATTAGTACTTTTGCTACTATTACTATGACTACTGCTACTATTACTACTACTACTACTATTACTGTTACTACTACTAAAACAACTACTACTTTTGCTACTGCTACTGCTGCTACTACTACCACCACTACTACTACTACGAATATTGCTATAACTGCGGCTACTATTATTACTACTACTACTACAACAACAACAACTACTACTACTACTATGACCTCTACTACCACTGCTGCTACTACTACAACAACTACTGCTATTAGAACTCCTACTACTACTATTAGTACTACTACGACAACTAGTATTCCTTCTCCTGTATGTATTCGTACTACTACTCCCACTACTACCACTACTACTACTATTACTGCTACTACAACAACAACTACTACTACTTTAGCTACTACTACTACTACTACGACTTCTACTTCTACTACAACCACTACTGCAACTAGTAGTACTACTACCATTACTACTACTGCTATTGCTACTACTACTACTAATGCGACTACTGCTGTTGTTGTTGCTGCTGCTGCTATTGCGACTATTTCTACTGCTTCTACTACTACTATTACTTCGATTGCTACAACTATTACTGCTACTTTTGCTGCTGCTACAACTGCTGCCCCCACGACTACTACTGTTATTGCTCCTGCAGCTACTAATACCACTACTACTACTACTCCTGTTGCTGCTGCTAGTACTTCTAATAATACTATTAAAACTAGCACTACCACTGCTGCTGCTGTCGTTACTACTGCAGCTATTAATAGTACTTCTCCTACTACTTCTACTACTACTATTACTGCAACTACAATTATAACTACTTCTACTACTACTATAACTAGTACTACTGCTACTACTTCTTCTACTCCTATTGCCTCTATTGCTACTACTATAACAAATACTACTAGTACCACAACTACCACTACTACTACCACAACTTCAACTGCTACAACTACCAATCTTAGTACAGCTACTAGTATTACTGCTTCAATTGCTACTCCTACTGCTACAACTGCTATTGCTTCGACTGTTTTCTGCTACTACTGCAACTATCTTAACCACTACTGCTACTATAATTGCTACCGGTACTACTCCTGCTACTACTGCTACTACTACTTGTACTACTACTGCCACTACAACTACTAGTACTACTACTACTCCGACTATTGATACTACTATAGCTGCTACTACCGCTACTCCTACTAACACTATTGCTGCTACTACTACAACTTCTGCAACTACAATTATGACAACTACTACTACTACTTCTGCTACTTCTACTACTACTACTTTTGCTACTACAGAAACTACAGCTACCACTTCTATGACTGCGGCTATTATTATTACAACTACTACTACTAGTTCCACCACCACCACCAGTACTACTACTACAACTACTACTACTACTACTACCACTACTACTACAATAACTATTGCCACAACTGCTACTGGTGCTATTTCAACTACTACATCTATTACTGTTATTACTACTACAAATACTACTACTACTACCACTATTGTTACTATTACTACTGCTACTACTCCTACAACAACTGCTGCTATTACTACTATAACAACAACAACAACTACTACTACTACTACTACCACTACTACGACTAATACAACTACTACCACTACTACTGATATTATTACTGCTACTACTACTACTACAACTTCTACTACTATTGCTTCTGCTACTACCTCTGCTGTTACTACTACAGCTACTATTACTACTACCACAACAATAACAACAACTACGGCAACTAGCACTACTGCTACTGCTACTACTACTACTGCAACTGCTACTGCTACTACTACAACAACAACAACAGTAACTACTACTACTACTACTTCAATTACTAGTACTTGTACTACTACTCTGCTTCTACTGCTACTACTGCTCCTACTACTCCGACTATTACTGCTAATACTATTATTACTACCACTACTACTACAACAGCAGCAACAACTACTACTACAGCTACTACTACTACTATTAGAGCTACTACTCCCACTACTTCTGTTACTACTACAACTCTACTATTACTGCTATTACTACTACTACTATTGCTACTACTGTTACTGCTACTTCTACTGCTACTACTACTGCTACTACGACTCCTGCTACTATTCCTAATACTTCCACTACAACTTATACTCCTATAACTACTTCTCCTTGTACTACTACTACTCCTATTACTACTATTACTACTACTATTGCTACTACTACTACAACAACTACTCTTACCACTGCAACTATTACTACTATTACTATCACTACCTTGGCTAATACTACTACTATAGAAACAACGACTCTTGCTGTTGTCTCTACTAGTACTGTTGCAACTACTTCAACAACTAGTACTCCTATTCCAACGACTAATACTAATGCTACTACAATTACTACTACTACTACTACTACTGCTGCCACTACTGCTACTAATACTATGCCTGCTACTACTACTACTACTACTAATACTATGTCTGCTACTATTACTACAATGATTGCTACTACTTCTACTATGACTGCTATTTCTACTAATATGATTGCTACTACTACTAATATGACTGCTATTACTACCACTGCTGCTACAACTACTTCTACTACTACAACTACTACCATTACTACTTCTACCTCTACTACTACTGCTACTACTACTACTACAATAGCAATTCCTACTACAACTTCTGCAAGTAGTACTACTACAGGAACAACTACTACTACATCTACTACTACTACTACTACTACTACTACGACTATTACTACTACTACTACTTCTTCTAATGCTGCTATAGATAATACAAGTACTACTGCTACTACTTTAACTAGTACTACTTCTACTCATACTGCTGTTGCTGCTCCTACTTCTACAACTGCAATAACTACTACTGTTGCTGCTGCAACTGCTCCTTCTACTGCAACTACTTCTACTACTGCAGCTTCTACTACTAGTCCATCTACTACTACGCCTACTAATACTACTACTACTTCTGCTGCTGCGACTACTACTGCTGATGCTACTACTGCTTCTGCTTCTAGTACTGGTACTACTATTACTACTACTACTGCTAGTGCTACAACGACTACAACTGGTGCTACAACTACTATGACTTCTATTAGTGCTTGTACTACTACTATTATTATTATTACTACTACTACTGTAAGCACTACTACTACGACTGCTATTACTACTACTACTACAACTACAACTGCTACTCAAACTTCAACTACTACTATTACTACTACTACAACACCACTACTTCTGCTGCTATTGCCACTACCGCTAGTGACACTTCAACCACAGTTGCTGTGACTACAGGTACTAGTACTGCTATTTTTGTTGTTGTTGCCCTTACAACTATCACTACGACTACTGCTACTATTGCTACTACTACTGCTACTTCCGCTACTACTACCACTACTACTACTACTATAGCTACTATAACTACTGCTGCTGGAATAACTACTATTGTTGTAGCTACTACTACTACTACTTCTACCACTACTACTATTACTACTACTATTATTATTACTACTACTACAACTACTACTCCTGCTGCTACAACTACTTCTACAACTACTACAATAACTATTAATACTACTAATATTATTATTTGTACTACTACTACTACTACTACTACTACTACTATTACTACTATAACTATTACTACTACAAGTACAACTACTACTATTGCTGCAACTACTGCTATTACTGCTACTAAAGCTATTGCTACTACTATTACTACTACTAAAGCTATTACTGCTCGTGCTATTACTCCTACTGCTACTACTACTGCTACTGCTACAAGTACTACTACTACTCCAACTGCTACTACTACTTCTATTATTACTGCTACTACTTTGGTTACTGCACCTAGTGCTACTCCAACAACTACTACTACTTCTATTACTACTACCACTACAAGTACAACAATTGCTGCTATAACTTCTAGTACTCCCACTACTACTACATTTGCTTCTGCTACAACTATGACTGTTGCTACTAGAACCACTACTACTACTCCTATTACTATTACTACTACTTCTATTACTATTACGACTATTACTACTATTACTACTGCTACTATTATCTACTACAACAACAACAACTACTATACTACTAATGTAACTAGTGCTCCAACTTCTGCTATTACTATTGCTTCTATTACTACTACTACTACTACTACTGCTAATGCTACTAGTAGTAGTACTACTCCTTCCACTACTACCACTTCTATTATTTCTGCTACTACTACTGCTACTTTGGTTCCAACACGTGTTGCCACTGCTACTACTACTACTACAACTTTTGATATTACTACTACTACTACTACTACTACTACTAGTACTACAGCCACTACTTCTACCACTACTACTACTACTATCACTACTACTGATGCTTCTGCTTCTACTACAACTATTGCTGCCAAAACTTCTACTACTACGGGTATAGCTACTGCTACTACTACTATTACTACTATTACAACTGTTGCTGCTACAACTACTACGACTACTGTTACTGCTACTACTATTGTTGCTGCTACTTCTTCTACCACTACTACTTCGGATACAACTACTGCTACTTCTACCACGGCTATTAATGCTACTACTGTAATCCTACTGCTATAACTTCTACTACCACAGCTACTACCACAACAACAACTACTACTACTACTACTACTACTACTACTCCTACTCCTACCACTACTACGACTACTGCTACAGTTGCTACTGCTACTACTACTTGTCCTACAACTTCGACCACTACTACTACTACTACTACTGAAAATACCCTGCTACTGCTTCTACTACTACTATTACTATTGCTACTACTATTTATGCTACAACTACCACTTCTACTACTACTGGTACCGCTAATATACTTCCACTACAACTACTATTAGTACTACCGCTTCTGCTGCTACTGTGGCTACAACAGCTATGACTACTATTGTGACTATTACAACTACTTCTTCTACTACTGCTACGACTGCTACTACTACTATTACTACTACTGCTACTACTACTATTACTACTACTACTACTACTACTGGTGGTACTACTACTATTGCTACTACAACTATGACTTCCACTATTGCTATAACTACAACTACTCCAACTACTACTACTATTCTTACTTTTCCCACAATAACAACTGCTACTCCTTCTTTGACTACTACGACAATGGCTCTTACTATTGCTGCGACACCTACTCATATTGCTACTACTACTACTATTACTATTACCTCCACTACTGCTACTGCTGCTACTGCTGCTACAACTACTTCCACTACTACTATCGCTACTATAGCTACTATAGCTACAACAACAACAACAACTACTACTACTGCTACTACTACTACTACTACTACTACTACTACTACTACTACTACTACTCCTCCTGCTGCTGCTACTATTGCTACTTCTACTACTGCTACTACTACTGCAACTACTGCTGCTTCTATTGCTAATACTACTACTATTATTACTTTAATGACTAATACTTCTACTCATACTACAACTGCTGCTAATACTGCGGCAACTGCTACTACTACTACTACTGCTACTATTGCTACTACTACTACTATAGCCACAACTTTTGTAACTACTACTATTGCTACAGCTACAACTAGTCCAACTACTACTACTACTAATATTACTACTCCTACTGCTGCTACTACTACTTCTGCTATTGCTACTACTACTTCTTTTCCTACCACTATTACTTCGGCTACTTGCACTACTACTACTACTGTGACTATTACTGCTGCTACAGCTACTGCTACAACGACTACAACTACTGCTACTACTACTTGTACTTCTACTGCTAATGCTACCACTACTATGGCTACTACTACCGCTACTACTACTACTACTATAATTACCGTAATGACTACTACTACAACTACTATTACTACTGCTACTATTGATTCGGCTGCTAGAACAACAACTACTACCACAATTGCTGCTGCTACTAATACTATTACTATTGCTATGACTAATGCTACAACAACTATTACTAATTCTACCATTAATACAACTACCGCTACAACAACTACTGCTTCTGCTACTATTACTGCTACTACTATTACTACTGCAGTGACTACTACTACTACTACTACGACACTACTACTATGTTTGCTATTGCTGCTACTCCAAGTGCTACTATAGCAACATTTGCTGCAACTACTGCTACTGCTATGGCTACTATTGCTGTTGTTGCTCCTACAACTACAACTACTGTTGTTGCTGTTGCTACTACTACTACTACACTACTACTACTACTATTATTATTACAACTACTGTAACAACTATTATTACTAATACTTCAATTTCTACTGCTACTACCACAACAAATACTACAACAACTATTGCTACTCCTACTACTACTTCTACCACTATTATAGCTACTACTTCTACAACTTCTATTGCTATTTTTTCTACTACTCCTACTACAACTACAATTACTACTATGACTACTACTGCTGCTGCTGCTTCTTCTACTACTACAACTTCTTGAATTCCTACTGCTACTACAACTACTTGTACTGCTACTCCTACTACCATTCCTACTACAACTATGACTACTCCTACTCCTTCTACTGCCACTACTAATATTACTACTATTACTACTACCACTACTACTATTACTATTGCTACTACAACTACTACTACAACTACTTCTACTACTACTCGTACTCCTATTACTACTCCTACTACTACTGCTACTACTCCTACGACTGCTACGACTACTGTTACTAGTTCAGCTACTACAAATACTACTATTATTACCACCACCACCACTACTACTACTACTACTACTTCTTCTTCTTTTCCCACAATGACAACAACTACTCCTCCGACTACTACGACAGCTGTTGATACTACTACTACTACTACTACTACCACTACTACCTCTAATACTGCTACTAATGCTACTACTGCTACAACAACTTCTACTACTACTACTACTACAACTACTACTACTAATGCTACAACAACCACTGCAACTGCTACTATCACATCCACTGCTTTTACAACTGCAGTGACCACTACTACTACTACATCACTACTACTTTGGTTGTTTCTGCTGCTACTACAAGTGCTACTACAGCTACACTTACTGCAACTACGGCTACTACTACAGCTACTATTGCTGCTGCTGCATTTACAACGACTACTACTGCTACTGTTTGCTACTACTACTAAAACGACTACTACTAATACTACTACTACTATTACTACGACGACTATGGCAACTACAACTACTAGTATTACTACTAATACTACTACTATTACTATGACTACTATATATAGTACCTCTAATAATACTATTACTACTACTACGATTACTACTACTACAACTATTACTACTACTATTGCAACTACTATTATTACAAATAGTTCTATTATTACTACTATTACCACTACAACTACTACAATTACTACAACTACAACAACAACTACTACAACAACTACTACTACTACAACTGCTTTTACTACTCCGACTACAACTATAATTGCTACTATGACTACTGCTGCTACTACTACAGCTACTTCTATTACTACCGCTACTACTACTACTGGCATTGCTACTCCTACTGCCACTCCTACTACTACCAATACTACTCCTCCTACTACTATTGCTGCTACTACGACTACACCTACTAATGCTACTACTTTGCTATTACCACTACTACTACTATTACTATTACAACTACAACTACTTCTACTACTACTCCTACTTCTACTGCTATTACAACTACTTGTACTGCTACTCATACTACTACTACTACTACTACGACAACTTTTACTACTGCTGCTACTAATACTACTAATATTATTACTACCAATACTACTACTACTTCTACTACTACTACTTTTCCCACAAAAACAACAACTATTCCTTCCCTGACGACTATGACTACTACTACTGCTGCTGCTGCTACAACTACTCCTATTGCTACTATTACTACTACTACTACTACTACCTCTACTACTGCTAAAACTGCTACTATTACTATAACTACTTCTACTACTTCTACTACTACTGTTGCTACTACTAATACTACTGCTGCTGCTGCTACATCGATCGCGACAACTACTGCTACTGCTGCTGCTACTATGACTACTACTACTACTAATACTACTACAATAACTACTACTACTTCTAGTCAAACTGCTGCAACTACTACTACTACTACAATTGCGACTACTACTAGTATTGCTAGTACTGTAACTACTACTGCAACTACTACTACAAGTACTACTACTGCAACTACTACTACTACAACTAATACTACTGCTACTACTACTACTGTTGCTACTGCCACTACTACTTCATTTCCTACTACAATTACTTCTACTACTAGTACTGCTACTACTACTAGTACTATTAGCACTACTAATGCTACGACTACAACAACTACAACAACTATTACTACTACTGCTAATGCTACCACTTCTATGACTTCTACTGCTACTACTCCTACTACTACAGCTACTACTACTACTACAAAAACTACTGCTACTGTTACTATTATTGCTACTACTACTACTAGTACAGCGACTAGTACTACTAATAAAACACTACTACTTCTGCTTCGGTTGCTGCTATTACCTATGCCACTACAACTATAGTTGCTGCGACTACTGCTACAACTGCTACAACTAGTACTACTGCTGCTCTTACAATTGCTACTACTACTCCTGCTATTACTACTACTACTACCACCACCACCACTACTACTACCTGTACTACCACTACTACTACTACTTCTACTACTTCTACTACTACTACTACTACTACAACAACAACAACAACAACAACAACAACTACTACTACTACTACTTCCATTACTAGTAATACTACTACTATATTGACAACTACAATAATTACTGCTACTAATACCACTACTACCACTACAACTACTACTATTACTACCACTACTACTTCCACGTCTAGAACTCCTACTGCTAATACTCCTACTACTACTGCTACTGCTACTGCTACTAATACTACTACTACTACCACCACTACTACTACTACTACTACTACTACTACTACTATTATTACTACTACTACTACTACTCATACTGCTACTACTGCTGCTGCTACAACAACTACTATTGCTACTACTATCACTACTACTCCTACATCTACTATTATTACTAATTCTACTACTATTACTAGTACTACTATACAACTATTACTACTACTACTACATCAATTACTACTGCTACTATTACTACTACTACAGCTTCTCCTACTCGAACCCCTACTCCTATTACACCTCTACTACTAGTTCTACTTCTACTACTACTACTACAACTACTACTGCTGCTACTACTTCTATTACCACTACTACTACTATTACTACTAGTATTGCTACTACTAGTACTATTGCTACTACTACGACTACTACTTCTGTGACTACTACTGCTACCACTCCTATTACTTCTACTACTACTACTAATAATAATTATTATTATTATTATAATAATACTTCTACTACTACTACTTCTACTAGACCCCTACTACTATTCCTACTCTTACTCCTACTCCAACTATAACTTTTACTACTACTTCTACTACTATAACTACTGCTACAAGTACCACTCTTACCACAACTAGTACTACTAATACAATAACAACAACTACTACTACTACTCTTCCTCCTCCTACAACTACTACAAGTACTACTACTACCACTACTACTCCAACTTGTACATCTGCTACGACTACTACACATACACGAACTCGTACTCCCAAAAATACCCCAACTGTTACTTTTGCTACTAGAATTACTACTACTCCTATTACTACAACTATTAGTACTAATACGACTATTACTACTACTACTACTACTGCTACTACTACTACTACAACTATTACCACCACTACTACTACAACTCCTGCTACCACTACTACTTCTATTACTGCTACTGCTACTCCCTCTACTACTACTACTACTCCTACTACTACTACTACTATTACAACTACTACTACTACTATTACTACTACTACTGCTACTAATACTACAACCACTATGACTACTACTATTGCTATTAGTATAACTACTACGGCTGCCACTACTACTACTATTTCTACCACTATTATTACTGCTACTTCTGCTACTGCCACTACTACTATGACCAATACTACTAGTACTACTACTATTTCTGCAACTACTACTCTAACTCCTACTCCTACTACTATTCCAAATACTATTACTTCTGCTTCTACTACTACTATTACTACAACAACTACTACTACAACTACTACTACTACCACTACTCCAACTATAGCTATTATGGCCACTCCTACTACTACTACTATTTCTACTACTACTACTCCTATTACCACTCGTACCCCTACTCTTGCGACTACTACAACTCCTACTCCGACTACTATAATTACTACTACTTCAACTAGTACTACAACAACCACTACCACTCGTATTGCCACTCCTACTCCAACACCTACTCCCACTACTGCTGCTACTAGTACTACTACTATAGCTACTGCTAATACTACTGCTACCACAACTACTTTTGCCATTAGTACTGCAGCTACTACTACTACTACTATTGCTACTACTACTACTACTACTACTACTACTACTACTACTACTACTACTACTACAACTATTACAAGTATGGCTACTACTACTACTACTACTACTACTACTACTTCTATTGCTAGTACTAGTGCTACTACTAGTGCTACAACTACTACTACTGCTACTGCTACTAATACTACTCCAACTACAGCAACTACTACTACTACTAATGCTACTACTACTATTGCTACGAATGATAGTACTGCTTCCACTACTACTACAACTACTGCCGCTACTAGTGCAACTACTACAACTGCTACTGCTTTTCTACTACTGCTTTTGCTGCTACAACTTCTCCTATTGCTACTATTACTATAGCTAAAACTACTACCACTAATAAAAGTACAGCTACTACCACTACTACTACTACTACTGCATATAGTATGACTACTACTAGTAGTATAGCTACAACTTCTGCTACTGTAACTACTACTTCTACTGCTACTGCTACTAATCCTGCTACAACTACTATAATTACTGCTGCTACAACCACTGATTCTACTTCTACTACTACTGCTACTATTGCTACTACAACTACTTTACTACTTCTACTACTAGAACAACACTGCTACTACTACTGCTGCTACTACTATTACTATTACTACTGCTACAACTACTACTACTGCTATTGCTACTACTACTTCTACTACAACTATTGCTAGCATTACCACTGCTACTACTACAACTACTACTGCTACTACTACTGCTGCGTTACTCCTACTGCTACTACTACGACTACTACTGGTACTACTGCTGTTACTCCTACTACTAATCGAACTACTACTTTTGTTGCTACTACTATTGGTACTACCGCTACTGGTACTGCTATTATTACTACTACAACTACTACGACTACTGTGACTACTATAACTTTGACTACTTATTCTACTACTACTTCTGCCACTGCTACTACTAATGCTACTAGTACTACTACTATGAGTACTTCTACTACTACAACTTCTCCTACTACTACTACTACTGCTACTACTACTACTACTACTACTACTCCTACTACTCCTACTACTACTATTGCTACTCCTCCTACTACTTTTATTACAGCTACAGCTACTACATCTACTACTACTACTCCTACTCCTAATACTACTACTACTACTACTAATACTTCTACAATAGCTATTATTATTATTACAACTACTACTATTTCTACTACTACTGCAACTGCTACTACTACTACTATTGATACTAAATCTATGCCAACTCCTACTACTACTGTTCCAACTATAATTTTTGCTAAAACAACCACTACAACAATGACTATTATTACAACTACTACACCTACTACTTTTGCTTCTACTACTACTACTGCAGCTACCACTACTACTACTGCTACTACAACTACAACAATTACTACCATTACTACCACTACAACTACTAGGACTACTACTACTACTAGTACTACTGCTACTACTACTATTGTTGCTGCTTCTACTACTGCTACTACTACTACTACTAATACAAATGCCACTAGTACTATTGCTCTTACTTCTACGGCTATTACTACTACTATCGCTACTACTGGTACAACTGCTGCTACTATTACTACTGCTACTATTGTTGCTGCTACTACTACTACTACAACTACTACTCCTCCTCCTGCTACCGCTACTGGTACTACTACTACTACTCCTCCTTCCGCAACTACTTTTGCTACTACTGTTGCTACTGCTAATGCTCCTATTAGTTCTGCTACTAATACTACTATTGCTACTACTACTACTACTACTACTAGAAAAAACAACTTCTACTAGTACTAGAACTCGTATTACTACTACTACTTCTGCTAATACTACTATAGCTACTCCTATTGTTGCTGCTACTACTATTACTTGTACTTGCACTGCTACAACTACTACTAGTACTACTATTAGTACTCCTGTAGCTACTACTGTTTCTACTATTGCACTACTCCTACTTCTATTGCTACGACTGTAGCAACTTCAGCTTCTACTCTTGCTACTACTCCTACTACTACTATTACTACTGCTTCTGTCGCTACTATTAATACTACTCCTACTACACCAAATACTACTACTGCTACAACAACTACTACTACTTTACAACTACTACAACTACTACTTTACAACTACTACTGCTGCTACTTCTACTACTGCAACAACTACTACTACTAGCACTACTGCTACTACAACTACTATTACTACTACTACTACTACTACTATTACTATAATTACTCTAACAATAACCACTACTATTACTGCTGCTACTACTACTTCTGCGGCTACTTATACTACCACCACCACCATTGCTACAACTACTTCTGCTGTTGTCGCTGTTTCTACCACTATAACAACTTTTGCCACTACTACTGCAACTTCTACTTCTACTACTAATACTACTATTACTTTTGCTACAACTACTAATTCTGCTACTACTACAACTAATACTGCTCCAACAGTTACAACCTTTACAACTACTTTTGCTACTACTACTGCAGTGACTACTATGACTACTGCTGCTGCTACTACCCCTACTTTTGTCACTGTTGCTACTACTACTACAACTATTACTAGTACTACGACTTCTACTATTGCTGCTACAGCTATTACTGTTGCTACTACTGCCACTACTCCTACTATTACTACTACTACTGCTACTACTACTGCTGCTACTACTACCAAGGCTTCTACTACTATCATAATTAGCACTACTACTATTACTTATACTAGTACTAATACTAGTACTATCGCAACCACTTCTGCTTCTACTACTACTACTACTACTGCAGTGACTACTGCTATTGCTCATACTATTACTACTGCTATTATTACAGTCGCTACTACTGCTACTGCTACTACTACAACTACAGCTCCTACTATTATTGCTATGATAGCTGTTACTACTACTATTACTGCTACTACTACTGCTACTACTACTGCTACTACTGCTACTACTTCTCCTTCTCCTGCTCCTCCTACTACTACTGCTGCTGTTGCTGTCACTACTACTACAGCTACTACCACTACTACTACTACTACAACTCAAACTACTACTACTACTACTATTACTACTACTACTACTATGACTAATAATAATAATAATAATAATAATACAACTATTACTACTTCTTCTATTACTGATACTGCTACTGCTACTACTACTATAACTACTACTATTATTACTGCTGCTAGTGCTACAACAACTACAACTACTAATACTTCACCTACCACTACTACTAGTACTACTACTTTTGCTGCGATGACTACCGTTTCTACTTCTACAACTACCATTCCTAGTACTACTAGGACTACTTTTGCTAAAACTACCATTGGTACTACTGCTGCTGCTACTACTACTACTACTACTACTACTACTACTACTACTATTAGTATTAGTAGTACTACTACTGGTATTGCTACATCTACTTCTGCT
Source organism: Trichopus zeylanicus subsp. travancoricus (assembly GCA_005019695.1). Lineage (NCBI taxonomy): Eukaryota > Viridiplantae > Streptophyta > Magnoliopsida > Dioscoreales > Dioscoreaceae > Trichopus > Trichopus zeylanicus. Next base: position 25,661 of record RXID01021567.1, read on the forward strand.
ACTGCTACTACTATTACTACTACTGCCACTGCAACTACCACTACTACTATTGTTGCAGTTACTATCACTACTACTACTTTTACTAGTAGCAGCAGCAATGGTAGAAGTAGTATTTGGGGTAACTAAGCTACTAGTTGTAGTAGCAGTTGTAGTAGCAATAGTAGTAGCAGTAGTAATTATAGTAGTAGTACTAGCAGCAGTAGTAATAGTAGTTGTAGTAGCATTGGAAGTTGTCATAGTAGCAGTAGTAGAAGTAGTAGTAGTATTAGTAATTGTAGTAGCGATAGCGGTAGTATGGTACTAGTAGCAGTAGTCATAGTAGTAGTAGAAGTAGTAGTAGTTGTAGTAATCATACTAGTAGTGGTAGTTGTAGAAGTAGTAGTAGTAGTAGTCATACAAGTAGCAGTTATTGAGGTAGTAGTTGTGGTAGAAGTAGTAACAACAATAGTAGAAATAGTAGAAGAAATATTAGTAGCAGTGGTAGTAGTAGTAGTAGTAGTAATAGTCGTAGTAGCAGTAGCAGTAGTTACAACAGTAGCAGTAGTAGTCGTAACAGTAGTAGTAGTAGTCGTAGCAGTAGTAGTAGCAGTAGTAGTAGTAAAAGCAGCAGTCGTAGTATTAGTAGTAGTAATAGTAGGGGCAGTTGTAGAGTAGCAGTAGCAGTAGTAGCAGCAGTAGTAGCATTAGCAGAAGTAGTAGTACTAACTGTAGAAGTAGTATTAGTAGTAATAGTAGTAGTACTAGTTGCAGTAGTAGTAGTAGTAGTAGTAGTAGTAGTAGTTATTATAGTTGTAGTAGTAGTAGCAGTAGTTGTAGTAGCAGTAGTAGAAATAGTGGTAGCAGTAGTAGTAGTAGTTGTTGTTGTAGTAGTAGTAGAAGTAGCAGCAGCACTCGTAGCCATAATAGTAGTCACAACAACAGTTATAGCAGTAGCAGTAGTAGTAGTAATAGTAGAAGTAGTTATGGTAATAGTAGTAGGAGTAGAAGTAGAAGTAATAGTTGCATTAGTAGTAGTAATAGTAGTAGTAGTAGTAGTAGTAGCAGTGATACTAATAGTGGTAGTTATAGTAGTAGCAGCATCAATAGCAGCAGTAGTAGTTATCATACTTGTAGTGGTAGTTGTAGAAGTAGTAGTAGCACTAGTAGCAGTAATTGAGGGAGCAACAGTAGCATTAGTAGTAGTAGGAGTAGTACAACTAGTAGTAGTAGTAGTAGATATAGCAGTAGTAACAGTAGTCATAGCAGTATCAATAGCACTTGTAGTAGTAGTAGCACTAGCAGTGGTTGTAGTAGTAGTAGCAACAGCCGCAGTAGTTATGGTAGTAATACAAGAAGTAGTAGTAGTAAGAATAAGAGTAGTAGTAGTACTAATTATAGTAGTAGTAGTAATAGCAGTAGCAGCAATAGTAGTAGTAGGAGTTGTAGCAGTAGCAGTAGCAGTACAGTCAGTAGTAGCTGTAGTAGTGGCAGTTATAGTTATAGCAGTAGTATTAGCGAAAGTTGTAGTTGTAGTAGTAGTTATAGTAATACTAGTGGTAGCATTAGTATTAGTAGTAGTCCTAATAAAGGTTGTAGCAGCAATAGCAGATGTAGTAGGGGTAGTAGTAGTTGTTGTTGTTATTCTTGTAGTAATAGTTCTAGCAGTGGTAGCAGCAGTAGCAATCATAGTAGCAGTAGTAGTAGCAGCAGTCACAGCCAAAAGTAGCAGTAAAAGTATTAGTTACAGTCGTTGCTGCAGTAGTAGTAGTTGTAGTGGCAGTGGTAATAGAATTAGAAGAAGTAGTAGTAGCTGTAGTAGATGTTGAAGCAGTAGTAGCAGTAGTATTAGTAACAATAGTAATAAAAGTAGTAGTGGCGGTAGTAGCAGCAGTAGCTGTAGTAGAATGATAAGTTGTTGGATTAGCAACAGCAACAATAGCAGTAGTAGTAGTAGTAGTAGAAGTAGTAGTACCACTAGTGGTATTAGGAAAAGTAGGAGCAGTAGGAGAAGTAGTTGTAGTTGTTTTTGTAGGAGAAGTTGCAGTAGTAGCAGTCATAGTAGTAGAAGTAGAAGGAATAGTAGTAGTAGGAGTATTAATAGTAGTTGTAGTGGAAGCAATAGTAGTAATAGTAGTAGTAGTAGTAGTAGCAGTAGTAGTAATAGTAGTAGTAGAAGTAGAAGTAGCAGTAGCAGTAGTAGTAATAGTAGTAGTAGTTGGAGGAGTAGTAGTAGTACTAGTACTAGTAGTAATAGTTATGCTAATAATAGTAGTAATAGTAGTAGTAGCAGCAGTTGCAGTAGTAGTAGCAGTAGTTGTTGCTGTAGTAGTAGAAGTAGTAGCAGCAGTAGTAGTAATTGTAGCAACTGTAGCAATAGTAGCTACAGCAACAACAGTAGCAGTGGTAGTAGCAGCAGTAGCAATAGTGGCAGCGGCAATAGTAGAAGTAGTAGTAGTAGTATTAGTAGTAGTTGTTATAGTAGTAGTAATAGTAGTAGTAGT
>RXID01021568.1:0-10675 GCA_005019695.1 Trichopus zeylanicus subsp. travancoricus
AGAAGTAGTAGTTGCTGGAGTAGTAGTAGCAGTAGTAGAAGTAGTATTAGTAGTAGTAATTGTAGTAGTAGTAGAAGTAGTAGTAGTAGTCGTAGTAGTGGTAGTTGTAATAGTAGGATTATTAGCAGTAGCAGCATAGTAATAGTTGTAGCAGTTGTAGCAGCATTAACAATAGAAGTAGTAGTCTTAACAATAGAAGTAGTAGTAGCAAGAGTAGTAGTATTAGTAGTAGTAATTGTAGTGGCAATAGTAGCATTAGGAGTTGCAGAAGATGTGGTAGTAGCTATTGTACAAGTGGATGTAGTAGTAGTAGTAGCAAAATTAGCACTTGTAGTAGAAGTAGTAGTAGCAGAAGTAGCAGTAATAGCAGCAGCAGTAGCCATAGTAGTTGCTGTAGTATAGTATTGGTAGTCGGGGAATTTGTAGTAGTAGTAGTAGTTGTTGTTATTGTTGTTGTTCTTATTGTTGCTATAGTTGCAGTAGCAGGGGTAGTACCAGAAGTTGTAGTGGTAGAGGCAGTAGCCGTCGTAGTTTAGAAGTATTAGTAGGAGTAGGAGTAGTAGAAGTAGTAGTAGTAGTGGGAGTAGTAGTAGTAGCATTGGTAGTAATGGTAGTGGTGGTAGTCGCAGAAGTAGGGGCAGTAGTTGTAATAGTAGCAGTAGTAGTAGTTGTTGTAGCTGTATTAGTCATAGTAGTTATAGAAGTAGTAGCAGTAGTAGTGCTTTTAAGAGTTATAGTGGTAGCAATGGCAGTTGCAATACTCGCAGAAGTAGTAGTAGTAGTAATGCTAGTGGTAGTGGTAGTAGTAGTAGCAGTAGTCACATTCGTAGCAGTTGTCGTAGTAGTTGTAGTTGCAGTTGTTGCAAAAGTACAGGTAATAATAGTCGTGGCGGTACTAGTAGCTGCAGTAGCATTAGTTCTTGTTGTTATTATTGTTGTAGTTGAAGTAATAGTATTCATAGTAGTGGTAGTAGGAGTAATAGTCATAGTCGCAGTTGTAGTAGTAGTAGTAATAGTAGTACAAATACTAGTAGAAGTAGCAGTAGTAGTAGTGGGAGTAGTAAAAGTAGTGGTAGTTGCAGTAGTAGAAGTAGTTGGAGATGTTGTAGTAGTAGCAGAAATAATAGTAGTAGTAGTAATAGTAGTAGTAGTGGTAGTAGTAGTAGTAGTAGTAGTAATAGTAGTAGTGGTAGTGGTCATAGTAATAGAAGTAGTAGTAGCCGTAGTTGTAGTAATTGCAGTAGTAGTAGTAGCAGGGGATGTAGTAACAAAAGTAGTATTAGTAGAAGAATTAGTACTAGTAGTAGTAGTAGTAGCAGTGGCATTAGCAGCATTAGTAGTGGTAGTAGCAGTAGTAGCAGTATAGTTGTAGTAGCAGTAGAAGCAGTAGTAGTTGTAGTAGTAGTAATGGTACAAGTAGTGGTAGTGGAAGCAATAGTAGCGGTTATGATCGAAGTAGTAGTTGAAATATTAGTAGTTGTTGTAGTAATAGCAGTAGTAAAAGTGCAGTAGTATAAGCGGTAGTAGTAATAGTTGTAGCAGCAGCATAAGTGATAGTAGTAGCAATAGTAGTTGTAACAGTAACAATAGTAGTAATCGCAGCAGCAATTGCAATAGTAGCAGTAGCAGTAGTTGCAGCAGCAACAACTGTAATAGTAGCAGTAGAAGTAGCAGCAAATGCAATAGTAGTTGTAGTAGTAGTAGCAACACCAGTCGCAGTTGTAGTAGTAGTAGTAGTAGCAATAGGATTGGTACTAGTAGTAACTAAAGCTGGTGCAACACTAGTGGTAGTATTAGTAGTAGGAGTATGAGTAGTAATAGTAGCAGCAGTAGTGGCTGTAGTAGTGGTAGAAGATGGAGAAGTAGAAGGAGCAATGCTAGTAGTAGTAGCAATAGCAAGAGTAGAAGTAGGAGTAGTAGTAGTAGTAATAGTAGTCGTAGTACTAGTAGTTGTAGAAATATCAGTAGTAGTAGTAGCAGTAGTAGTAGTAATTATTGTTGTTATAGCAGTAGTTCTAGTACTTGAAGTAGTAGTAGTAGTAGTTACAATAGTAGTAGCAACAGTGGTTAAAGTAGTAGCAATAGTAGCAGTAGTAGCAGCTGTAGCAGTAGTTGTAGTATTAGACGCAGTAGTTGTAACTGTAGTTGTAGTAGTAGTGGTAGCTATAGCAATTGTACTAGCAGTAAGAGTAGCAGCAATAGCAGCAATAGTAGTAGTAGCAGTAGTAGTAGTTGTAATATGGTAGTAGTAGCAGTAGGAGCAGTAGCGACGGTTGTAGTAGTAATAGTAGTAGCATTAGCAGTAGTAGTAGTAGAAGTAGTAATACTAATAGTTGAAGTAGTGATGTAGTAGCAGTAATAGTAGCAGTAGTAGAAGCAGGAATAGTGGTAGTAGTAGTGGAAGTAATAGTACCCGCAGTAGTTGTAGTAGTAGCAGTAGTAACGGTAGCAGTTGTAGTAGTAGTAGTAGTAGTAGTAGTAGTTGAAGTAGTCGTACTAGTTGTAGGAGTAGTCGCAGAAGTAGTAGTAGTAGTAGTCACAGTCATAGTAGTATTAGTAGTAGTAGTTGTAGCGGCAGTAGTAGTAGTAGTAGTGGTAGTAGTCGTAGTTGGAGTATCAGAAGTAGTAGTAGTAGCAGCAGTAGTAGTAGTGGTGGTAGTAGCAGTAGCAGTAGTAGCTGGAGTAGAAGAAGTTTGGGTACTACTAGTAACTGTAATAGTAATTATATTAGTAGTAGTGACTGTAGCAGCAGTAGTAGTTCGAGTAGATGTAGTAGTAGTAGTAGTAGTAGCAGTAGTAGTAGTAGCAGTAGTAGTAATAGTATTATTAGTGGTAGTAGTCATATTAGCAACAGCAGCAGCAGTAATAGTAATAGTAGTAGTAGTGTAGTAGTAGTAGTATTAGTAGTACTGGCAGTAGCAATTGCAGTAGTAGCAACAATAGTAGCGGTAGTTGTAGTCATTGTAGAAGTAGTTGTAGTTGTTGGAACAGCAGTGGGGGCAGGAGTAGTAGTAGGTGGAGTAGTAGTAGTTGGAATAGTTGTGGGAGTAGGAGTAGGGGTAGGAGTAGTTGTAGGTGTAGTAGTAGCAGGAGTAGCAGTAGAAGTAGCAGCAGCAGTAGTAATAATTGTCGTAGTGTTAGTAGCTGTAGTAGTAGAAGTAGTTATAGGTGTGGTAGTTGTAGTAGTAGTAGTACCATTAGTAGTAGGAGTAGCAGCAGTAGTATGAGTATGGATGCAGGAGTAGTAGCAGTAGAAGAAGTAGTAGTAGTAGTAGTTGTTGTTGTTGTTGTTGTTGTTGTTGTGGTTGTTGTTGTTGTAGTTGCTGTTGTTGTTGTTGTAGTGGTGGTATTATTACTAGTAGTAGTAGTAGGCAGTAGAAGAGTAGTAAGATAGTAGTATTGTTTGTAGTGGTGGTAGTAATTCCAGTAGTAGTAGTAGTAGCAGTAGTAGTAGTTGTTGTAGTGGTGATAGTATTCCAAGTAGTAGTAGTAGTAGTAGTAGTAGTTGTTGTTGTTGTTGTTGTTGTTGTTGTTGTTGTAGTAGTAGTTGTAGTAGTTGTTGTTGTTGTAGTAGTAGTGGTAGTAGTAGCAGTAGTTGTTGTTGTTGTTCTAGTAGTAGTAGTAATAGTAGTAGTTGTTGTTGTAGTAGTAGTTGTAGTAACAGTAGAAGTAGTAGCAATAGTTATAGTAATAGTAGTAGTAGTAGTAGTAGTAGTAGTAGAAGAGAAAGAAGAAGTAGGAGCAGCAGCAGAAGTAGCAGCATCAGCAATAGTAGTAGTAGTAGAAATAGTTGTAGTAGTAGTAGTATTAGCCTAACAACAAAAGCAGCAGCTGTAGCAGCAATAGCAGCTGTAGCAGTAGTACAGGTATTAGTAGTAGTAGCAGTAGCAGTAGCTGTGGCCGCAACTGGAGGAGCAATAGTAGTAGTAGCGGATGCATTTATAGGAGTTGTGGCAGTAGTACTAGCTGTAGTGGTAGAAGTGGTAGTAGCAATAGTAGTAGTAGTAGTAGTAGTAAGAGGAGGAGGAGTAGTAGTAATAGTAGTGGTAGGCGTAGTAGTGGTTGTAGCACAAGTAGTTGTACTTGTTGTAGTGGTAGTAGTAGTAGTAGTAGTATTCGTGGTCATAGTAGTAAAAGTATTAGCAGCAGTAGTAGCAGCAGTGGCAGTAGTAGTAGTAGATGAAGTATTAGTTGGAGTAGTTGCAGCAGTAGTGGTAGTAGTTGTATTGGTATTAGTAGTAGTAGTTGTTGTAGTAGGAGTATTAGGAGGAGTCCTAGTAGTAGTAGTAGTAGTAGTAGCAGTAGAAGTATTAGGAGTATTAGTAGTAGTATTTGTTGCAGTAGAAGTAGTAGTAGTTGTTGTTGTTGTAGTTGCAGTATTAGGAGTAGCAGTAGTAGTTATAGTAGTAGTAGCAGTTGTAGTAGTTGTCATACTAGTAGTGGGAGCTATTATTGTAGTTAGGGTAGTAGTAGTAGTTGTTTTTGTTACAGTAGTAGTAGTAGTAGTAGCAGCAGTAGCAATAATAGTAGTAGTTGTTGTTGTAGTTGGAGTATTAGACATGGTACTAGTAGTATGAGGAGCAGTAGCAGTAGTAGCAGTAGTAGTAGTAGTAGTTAAAGTAGTAGCGGTAGTAGTAGTAGGAACAACAATAGTTGTGTACTAGTCGCAGAAGCAGCAGCAGCAATAGCAACAGCGACAGCTACAACAGCAGCAGTAGTAATAGTAGCAGCTATTGCAGTAGTAGTAATTATAGTTGTTATCAGATTAGTAGTAGTTGCTGTAGTACAAACAATAATAGTACTATTTGTAGTAGTAATATCAGCAATAGTACTAGCAGTAGTGGTTGAAGTGGTAGTAGTTGAAGCTTTTATTGCAGTACTAGTGGAAAAAGTAGTAGCAGTCACAATAGTAGTAGTGCTAGTAGCAGCTATAGTAGCAGTAGTATTAGTGGTAGTAGCAGCAGCAACAATGGCAACAACAATAGTAGTAGTAGCAGTTGTAGAAGTAGTAATACTAGTAGTAGTAGTTGTTGTTGTCATAGTAGTAGTAGTGGAAGTAGCCATAGTAGCAGTGGTAGTAGCATTTGTAGTACTAGTAGTATTAGCAGTAGGTGTAGCAGAAGCAGTACGATTAGTAGAAGTAGTAGTAGTAGTAGTAGTAGTTGTTGTTGTTGTTGTTGTTGTTGTAATAGTAGAAGTTGTAGTAGTAGTAGTTGAAGTAGTACCGGTAGTACTAGAAGTGGTAGCACTAGTAGTAGTGGGAGTAGCAGCAGTAGGAGGAGTAGTAGTAGCAGTAATAGTAGTAGGAGTAGCAGTAGTAGTAGTAGTTGTTGCAGTTGGAGTAGTAGTAATTGTAGTTGTCGTACTAGTAGTGGTAGTTGTTATTGTAGTTAGGGTTGTAGTAGTAGTAGTAGTAATAGTAGTAGTAGTTGTTGTAGTTGGAGTTTTAGAATTGGTAGTGGTAGTAGTAGTAGTAGTAGCAGAAGTAGTAGCAGTAGTAGTAGTTGTAGTTGTAGTAGCAGTAACAACAGCAGTAGTTGTAGAAGTTTGGGTAGTACTAGTCGTAGTAATAGTAGTTGTATTAGTAGTAGTGATCGTAGTTGTAGTAATAGTAGGAGTAGATGTAGTAATAGTAGCAATAGTAGTTTTATGAGTAGTATTTGTAGTAGTAGCAGTAGTAGGAGTAGTAGTAGTAGAAGTAGTAGTAGTAGTAGTATCAGTAGCAATAGCAGTAGGAGTAGTAGTAGTAGTAGTATAGTGGTAGTAGTAGTAGTAGTATAGTAGTAGTATTATTACTAGTACTGGCACTAGCAGTTGTAGTAGTAGCAACCACAACAACGACATTTGTAGTAGTACAGAAGTTGTTGTAGTAGTTTCAGTAGTAGTAGTAGGAATAGTAGTAGTACTAGTAGGAGTTAGAGTCGGAGTAGTCGGAGTAGTAGGAGGAGCAGCAACAGCAGTAGCAGTAGTAGTCGTAATAGTAGTAGTAATATTAGTAGTAGTAGCAGTAGTAGTTGTTGTAGTAGTAGTAGTACCAATTATAGTAGTAATATTAGTAGCAGTACCAGTCATAGTAGCAGCAGGAGTAGCACTTGTAGTAGTAGTATTAGCAGTAGTAGTAGTAGCAGGAATACGAGTAGTAGTAGTAGTGGCAGTAGTAGTATGGGTTGCAATAGTAGGAGTGGTAGTAGTAGGACTTGTTGTAGGATGAGTAGTAGTAGTGGTAGCAGCAGTGGTAGGAGTAGTAGTTATAGTAGTAGTTGTTGTTGTAGTAGTAATAGTTGTAGTATTAGTTGTAGTTGCGTTTGTAGAGGTAAAATTATTTATAGTATGAGTATTAGTTGTTGTTGTAGCAGCAGCAGCAGCAGCAGTAGTAGTAGTAAAAGTAAGAGTGGTAGGAGTACAAGTTGAAGTAGTACTAGTTGGAGTAGTTGGAATAGTAGTTGTAGCAGTAGTAGCATCAATAGCGACAGTAATAGTAGTAGCAGTAGTTGTAGCAGTCATAGTAGTAGCGGTAATTATAGCAGCAGGAGTAGTAGTGTACTAGTATTTGCAGTACTAGTAGTGGTAGTTATTATAGTAATTCTAGTAGTAGTAGTAGTAGAACTAGTAGTAGTTTGAGAAGTCATACTTGTAGTTGTAGTCGTAGTAGCAGCAATAGCCATAGTGGTCGTAGTAGTAGTGTTGCAGTAGTGGTAGTTGTAGAAATAGTTGTACTAGTGATAGAAGTAGTTGTCATAGTAACAGTAGCTGTAGTAGTTGTAGTAACAGTAACAGTAGTAGTTGTTGTAGTAGTAATAGTAGTAGTAGTGGTAGTAATTGTTATTATAGTAGTAGTAGAAGTAGCAGCAGCAGTGGTATTAACAGTAGTAGTTGTTGTTGTAAGAGTAGTAGTTGCAATTGGTGTACTAGTAGTTGTAGTAGTAGCAGTAGTAGCAGCAGTACGAGCAGCAGCAGTAGTAGTAGTTATTGTTGTTGTTGTTGAAGTTAGGGTAGTCGTGGAAGTAGTAATAGTAGTTGTATTAGTTGTAGTCTAGTAGTAGTAGTAGTAGTAGTAGTGCTGGTGGTGGTGGTGGTGGTGGTGGTAGTAGTAGAAGTAGTAGTAGTAGTAGTAGTCGTAGTCGTAGTTGCAGCAATAGTAGGAGTAGCAGCAATCGTAGTAGTAGTTGCAGTAGTAGTGGAAGTAGTTATAGTAGTAATAGTTGTAGTATTGGTTGTAGTTGCTGTAGTAGTAGCAGTGTTAGAGGTAAAAATAGTTGTAGTAGGAGCATTTGTTGTTGTAGTAGTACTAGTAGTAGTAGTAGTAAGAGTGTTAGGAGTGCAAGTTGAAGTAGTAGCAGTTGGAGAAGTGGTAGGAACGGTAGTTGTAGCAGCAACAACATCAATAGCGATAGTAATAGTGGCAGTAGTAGTTGTAGCAGTCGCAGTAGTAGCGGTAATTGTAGCAGCAACAGTAGCAGTGTGCTAGTATTTGTAGTACTTGTAGTTGTAGTAATTATAGTATTACTAGTAGTAATTGTAGAAGCAGTAGTAGTAGTTTGAGAAGTCATAAAAGTAGTAGTAGTCGTAGTGGCAGCAGCAACAACAATAGTCGTAGTGGTTGTAGTATTAGTGGTAGTAATAGTGGCAGTAGTTGCAGGAGCAGCAGTAGTAGCGGCAGTAGTTGCAGCAGTAGTAGTAGTAGTAGTTGTTGTAGTAGTAGTGGTAGTAGTAGTTGTCGTAGTAACAGTAGCTATAGTAGTTGTACTAACAATAGCAGTAGTTGTTGTTGTAGTAGTAATAGTAGTAGTTGTTGTAGTTGTAGTACAAGCAGCAGCAGTAGTGGTATTAATCGTAGTAGTTATTATTGTAGGAGTAGTAGTCGCAGTAGGTGTAGTAGTAATTGTAGTAGTAGCCGCAGCAGCAGTAGCAGCAACAGCAGTAGCAGCAACAGCAGTAGTAGTAGTAGTTGTTGTTGTTGTTGAAGTTAGGGTAGTCGTGGAAGTAGTAATAGTAGTTGTATTAGTAGTAGTCGTAGCGGGAGTAGCAGCAACAGTAGTAGCAGTAGTAGTAGTAGATGTCGTAGCAGCAGTGTTATTAATAGTAGTAGTAGTAGTAGGAGTAGTAGTCATAGTTGGTGTAGTAGCAGTAGTAGTGGTAGTAGTAGTAGTTGTTGTTGTTGGAATAGTTGTTATTGTTGTTGAAGTTATAGTGGTCGTGTAAGTAGTAATAGTAGTTGTATTAGTAGTAGTAGTCATAGTAGTAGTAGTTGTTGTTGTTGTAGTAGTAGTAGTGGTGGTGGTAGTAGTAGTGGTAGTGGTGGTGGTGGTGGTAGTAGTAGTAGTATTAGCAATTGGAGGAGGAGGATTGGAAGTTTGGGCTGTAGTAGTAGTAGTAGTAGCAGTTGTTTTAGTAGTAGTGATCGTAGTTGTTGTAGTTGTTGGAGTAGATGTGGTGGTAGTAGTTGTAGTAGTAGAAGGAGTTGTAGTAGTAGTTGATGTAGTAGTAATAGTAGTAGTAGTGGTCGTACTAGTAGTAGGAGTTGCAGCAGAAGTAGTAGTAGTAGTAGTAGTAGTAGTAGTAGTAGTAGTAGTAGTAGTAGTAGTAGTAGTAGTAGTAGTAGTAGTAGTAGTAATAATAATAATAGTAGTTGTTGTTGTAGTAGTAGAAGTAGCAATTATCATAGGAGTAGTGGTAGTAGTAGGGGTAGGGGTTGGTTTAGTGGTAGCTGGGGCAGTAGCAGTAGTAATATTAATAGTAGTAGTATTATTTGTAACAGTAATAGCAACAGTAGTAATAGGTGTAGTAATTGTCGTAGTAGTAGTAGCAACAGTAGTAGGAGTAGTAGTTGTAGTAGTAACAACAGCAATAGTAGTAGTAATAGCAGTAGTATTAGTAATAGTCGTGGTAGTAGTAGTAGTAGTAGAAATAGTAATAGTTGTAGTAGGAATATTGGTTGTAGTAGTAGTAGTAGGAGGAGGAGGAGGAGGAGGAGGAGGAGGTGGAGTGTTAGGGGTCAAAGTACATGCAGTAGTTGTTGGAGAAGTAGTAGGAGTATTCGTAGTGATAGCAGCAGCGTTAATAGTAATAGTAATAATAGTAGCAACCACAATAGTAGCGGTAGTAGTAGTAGTAGCAGCAGCCGTAGTTTAGTAGTATTTGGAGTGCTAGTAGTAGTAGTAGTTGTTGTACTACTAGTAGTATTAATAGTAGTAGAAGTAGTAGTAGTTTGAGAAGAAGTAGTAGTAGTAGTAGTAGTAGTAGTAGTAGTAGTAGCTGTAGTGGTAGCAGTTATTGTAGTAGTATTAGCTATTGCAGTACTAACAACTGTAGTAGTATTAGTAGTACCAGTAGTGGTAGAAGCAGTAGTAGTTGTAGTTTTCGTAACAGTAGTCGCAGAAGTAGTAGTAGTAGTAGAACTAGCAGTTGCTTTTGTACTGGTAGTTGTAGTAGCATTAGTAGTATCAGTGGTAGTAGCAACTACAGTAACGGCTGCACCAATAGTAGAAGAAGAAGAAGTAGTAGTAGTTGTAGTAGTTGTACTGTAGCAGCAGTAGTGGTAGTAGCTGCAATAGTAGTAGTAGCAGTAGCATTAGTTGCAGCAGTAGTAGCCGTGGTAGTAACCGTATGAGTAGCTGTGGTAGCACTAGTAGTAGTAGTAGTATTAACAGTAGCAATAGTAGCAGCAGCATAAGTAATAGTACTAATACTAGTGGCAGAAGTAGCAGTAGTAGTAGCTGTAGTAGTAGTAGTAGAAGTAGTATCAATAGTACTAGCAGTAGTAGCAGCTGTAGTAGTTGTAGTAGCACTCGCAATAGTTGTAGATGATGTTGTTGTTGTTGTAGTAGTAGTAGTAGTAGTAGTAGTAGTAGTAGTAGTAGTAGTAGTAGTAGTAATAGTAGTTGTAACTGTAGTAGTAGTAGGAGTAGTAGTAGGAGTAGTAGTAGTAACAGTATTGGTGGTAGTAGTAGTTGTAGTAGTAGCTTTAGTAGTTGTAGTAGTACTAGTGGTAGTTGTTGTTGTTGTAGTAACTGTAGTAGCCATTGTCATAGTAGTAGTAGTAGTAGTAGTAGTAGAAGTAGTAGTAGCAGTGATATTAGTAGTAGTAGTAGTAGTAGTAGTAGTTGGGTTATAGTCACAGTCGGTGTAGCACTAGTTGTAGTAGTAGTAGTAGCAGTAGTAGTTGTTGTTGTTGTTGATGTTGTTGTAGTTGTGGTAGTAATTGCAGTAGTAATAGTCATTGTATTAGCTGTAGTAGTCTTAGTAGGAGTAGAAAGAGTAGTTGTTGTTGTTGTTGTCGTAGTAGTAGAAGAAGCAGCGGTAGTAGATGTAGAAGTAGTAGTAGCAGTAGCAATAGTAGTAGTTGTTGTTGTTGTTATTGTACTAGTCGTACTAGTAGTAGGAGTAGCAATAGAAATAGTAGTAGTAGCAGCAGCAGTCGTCGTAATAGTGGTAATAGTAGTAGTAGCAGTAGCCGTGTAGTAGTAGTAGCAGTTGTTGTTGGTGCAGTAGTTGTACAGTAGTAGTAGGAGTAGAAGAAGTAGTAAGAGTAGTAATTGTAGGAGTTGTAGTAGCTATTGTAGTTGGAATAGCAGTAGTATTAGTAGTAGTTACTATAGTTGTAGCAGTGGTAGAGGTAGAAATAGTTGTCGTAGGAGTATTAGTAGTAGTAGTAGTAGTTGTTGTTGTTGTTGTT
>RXID01021568.1:10695-38195 GCA_005019695.1 Trichopus zeylanicus subsp. travancoricus
AGAACGGTAGCAGCAGTAGTGTAACAGTATTTGTAGTACTAGTAATAGTAATAGTAGCAGTTGTAGTTGCAGTTTGAGTAGTAGTAGCAGTAGTAGTGTAACAGTATTTGTAGTACTAGTAGTAGTGATAGTGGCAGTTGTATAGTAGTTTGAGTAATTGTAGCAGCAGTAGTTGTCATAGCAGTAGCAATAGCAGTAGCAGTTGTGGTGGTCAAAATAGTAGTAGCAGTAGTTGCAGCAGCTGTAGTAGTAGTAGTAGTACTCGCAGCAGTAGTGGCGGCTATTGTAGCAGTAAAAGTAGTAGTCACCGTAGAGGCAGAAATAGCAGCACTAGTAGTAGTCGTGGTGTTAGCTGTAGCAATAGTATCAGTAGTTGTAGTAGTAGTAACAGCAGTAGCAGTAAAATTAATGGCAGTAGTAGTAGTAGTAGTAGTAGTAGAATTTGCAGCAGTAGTAGTAGCCATAGTAGTAGTAGTTTAAGTTGTTGTTGTAGTACTAGCAGAAGTAGTAGTATTGGCAATAGCTGTAGTAGCAGTTGTAGAAGTAGTGGTAGTAGTTGTTGTTGTATTAGTAGTAGAAGTAGTTGTAGGAGTTGTAGTAGAAGTAGTAGTAGTAGCAGCAATAGTAGTAGTCGTAGTGGTAGTAGAAGTAGGAGTTGTAGCAGTCGCAGTAGTACTGGTAGTCGTAGAAGTAGTAGTAGTAGCAGTAGTTAAAGCAGCAGTAATAGTTGTAGTAATAGTAGTAGTAGGAGTAGTGGTAGCAGCAGCAGCAGTAGTAGTAGTAGTTGTTGTTGTAGTAGTAGTATTGGTATCTGGAAAAGCAGTAGCAATTGGAGTAGCAGTAGCAGCAGTAGCAGCAGTAGTTGTACCCGAAATAGCAGTAATAGCAATTGTAGAAGTAGTAGTAGGAGTAGCAGTAGTCGTGCCCCAAGAAGTAGAAGTAGTAGCAGTATTTGTAGTCGCAGTTGTAGTAGTAGCAGGTGTAGTAGCAGAAGTTCTACTAGCATGAGTAGTAGTAATAGCTGTAGTAGTTGTAGCAGTAGTAGCAGTTGTAGTAGTACTAGAAGTATTAGTTGCAATAGTTGTAGTTGTAGTAGCAGTGGTAGTAGTAGTGGTAACAATAGCAGTAGCAGCAGTTGTAGCAATAGCATTAATAGTAGTAGTAGTAGCAGCAATAGTAGCAATTGTAGTATTAGCAGTTATTGTGGTAGCAGAAGTTATAGTAGTAGTAGTAGTAGTAGTAGCCGTAGCAGCAGCAGCAGTAGCAGTAGTAGTAGTAGAAGTAGCATTTGTAACAGTACCAATAGTTGCAGTACTAGCGACCATTGTAGTCGTTGTAGTAGCAGTAGTAATTGTAGTAGTAGTAGCTACTATAGTAGTAGTAGTTGTTGTTGTTGTTGTTGTTGTAGTAACAGTAGTAGTAGTAGTAGTAGTAGTAGCCATCATAGTAATGGTAGATGTAGTAGCGATTGTAGCAGTAGTAGTTGTTATAGCAGTCGTAGCAGTAGTCACAGTAGCATTAGCAGCGGTAGTTGTATTAGTTGCAGAAGTAGTAGTCATAGTAGTAGTAGTAGTAGTTGAAGTAGTAGTATTAGCAGCAGTAGCATCATTTGTAAAAGTAGTAGTAGCAGTCATGGCGGTAGCAGCAGTAGCAATAGAAGTAGTAGTAGTAGTAGAAGTAGTAGTAGTAGTAGTAGTAGTAATAGTAGTACTAGTAGTAGTAATAGTAGTAGCAGCAGTTGCAGCATTAGTGGTAAGAAAAGTGGTACTCATTGCAGAATTATAGTAGTAGAAGTAGGAGTAGTAGCAATAGTAGTAGTAGCAACATTAGTAGTACTAGTAGTAGTAGTATTTGTAGCATTCGTAGAAGTAGTAGCAGTAGCAGTAGCGGTTGTAGTAGCAGTAGTCATGGTAGTAGTAGCAGCAGTAGTAATAGTACTAATAGTGGTAATAGTTGCGGCAACAGTAGTAGTACTAGTAGCAGTAGCAGCAGCAGTACTAGTGGCACTAGCAGTAGTAGTAGTGGTAGAAGTAGTAGTCGTAATAGTAGCAGTGGTAGTAGTGGTAGTAGTTGTTAAAGCTGTAGTAGTACTAATAGGACTAGTAGTAGTAATAGTAGTAGCAGAAGCAGAAGAAGAAGAAGTAGTAGTAGTAGTAGTAGCATTAGCAGTAGCGGCAATAGCAGCAGCAGCAGCAGCGGTAGTAGTAGTAGTAGTAGCGTCAGTAGTAGTAGTAGTAGTAGTAGTAGTAGTAGTAGCAGCAATACGCATTGTAGTAGTAGTAGTAGTGGTAGCGGTAATAGTTGTAGTAGAAGTAGTAGTAGTAATAGTTATAGTAGTAGTAGTAGTAGTAGTAGTAGTAGTAGTAATACGAGTAGTAGAAGTAGTACTTGTTGGAGTAGTAGTAGTAGTTGCTTTTGTGGTACTATAGTAATAGTAGTGGTTGTAGTAGTTGTAGTAGTAGTAGCAGTAGAAGTAGTAATAGCCGTAGTTGTAGAAATAGTAGTAATAGTAGAGTAGTAATAGCAGTAATAGTAGTACTAGCAGTTGTAGTTGTAGTTTTTATAACGGTAGCAACAACAATAGTAATAGTAGTACTTTTAGTAATAGCAGTAGTAGTATTAGTAGTAGAAGCTGCTGCAAGGTTGATGTAGTTGCAGTTGTAGTAGTCAGTGTTAGTTGTTGTAGGATTAGTAGCAGTAGTAGAAGTAGTAGCAGTAATAGTAGTGGTAATAGTCAAAGTAGTAGTAGTAGTAGTGGTATTAGTAGTAGTAGTCATAGTAAGTGTAGTTGTTGTAGTAGTAGTCATTGTGGTAGTAGTAGTAGTAGAAGTTGCAGTGGCAATTATAGTAATAGCAGTTGTAGTAGCAGTAGTAGTATTATTATTGGCAGCAGTAGTAGTAGTAGTAGTAGTGGTTGTTGTTATTATAGTAGTTGTAGTTATAGTAGCAGTATTTGTAATACCAGCAATAGTAGTAGTTATTGTTGTTGTAGTAGCAGTAGCAGTCGTAGCTGTAGTAGGATTGGCAACAGCGGTAGTGGTAGTAGTGCTAGTAGTAATAGTAGAGTAGTACTAGATGTAGTCGTCATAGTAGCAGCTGTAGTAGTAGTAGCAGCAGCAGTTGTTGTTGTTATAGTAGTAACTGTAGTTGTAGTAGTAGTAGTAGTACTTATAGTTGTTGCAGTATGAGTATTAGGAGCAGCCACATCAGCAATAGAAACAGTTGCAGTTGTAGTAGCAGTAATAGGACAAGTAGAAGTAGTAGTATTAGTAGTAGTATTAGTTATAGTAGTAGCAGTTGTTGTTGTTGACGTAGTAGTTGTACCAGTTATATGAATAGCAGTCGTAGTAGTAGTAGTAGTTGTTGTTGCAGTTAGAGTAGTTGTTATAGTCATAGTACTAGTAGTAGTAGAAGTGGTAATAGTATTAGTTGTAGTAGTAGTAGAAGTAGAAGTAGTAGTATTAGTAGTAGTAGTAGCAACAGGAGTCGTACTAGTTGTAGTTGTAGTACTAGTAGTAGTAGTAGAAGTCGGGGTAGTAGCAGTCATAGTAGAAGTAGGAGCAGAGGTAGTAGGAGGAGTAGTCGTAGTAAAAGTAGTAGTAATAGTAGTAGGTATAATAGTAGCAGTAGTAGAAGAAGTAGTAGTAGCAGTAGTAATAGTAGTATTAGTAGTAATAGTTGTAGTAGTAGTAGTAGTGGAAGTATTAGTAGCAGTAGTAGTTGTAGTAGTAGTCTTAGTTATAGTAGTAGTAGAAGTATGAATACTAGTAGTAATAGGAGGAGGAGTAGTAGGAGTAGCAATAGAAGTACTAGCAGTTGTTGCAGAAATAGTAGTAGTAGTGGCAGTAGTGGTAGCTGTAGTAGCAGTAGTAGTCGTAGTAGTAGTATGGGAAGTAGAAGCTGTAGTAGCAATAGTATGAGTAATAGTAGTAGTAGTATTTGTTGTAAAAGGTGTATTAGTAGCTATAGTAGAAGTACCAATAGTAGTAGTAGTAGTTGTTGTAGAAGTAGTAGTAGTAGTAGTTGTTGTTGTAGAAGTAGTAGTAGTACTAGTAGTAGTAGTCGTAGCAGTAGTAGTTGTTGTTGTAGTAGTAGTAGTTGTAGTAGCAGTAGTAGTTGTAGTAGTAGTAGTAGTAGTAGTAGTGGAGGTAATAGTAGTATTAGTTGATGTACTAGTACTAGTTGTAGTAGAAGTACTAGTAGTAGTAGCGTAGTAGTAGTAGCAGTCCGGTAGTAATAGTAGTAAGAGTAGTAGTAGTAGTAGTAGTACGAGCTACAGCCACAGCATCAACAGTAGTTGTAATCGTTGTAGTGGCCGTTGGAATACCAATACTACTAGTAGTAGCTGTAGTAGTAGCAGTAGTAGTTGTAGTAGTAGTAGTCGTGGTACTAGTAGCAGTAGTAGAAGTTGTTGTAGTAGTAGCTGTAGTAGTTGTAGTACAATTAGTAATAGTAGTATTAGTAGTAGCAGTAGTTGTTGCAATAGGTGTTGGTGTGGGAGTAGGGGTGGCAGTAGTAGTAGCAGCAGCAGCAGTATTAGTAGTAGGAGTAGCAATAGAAGTAGTAGTTGTAGTAGTTGTAATGGTAGAGGTACTAGCAATAGTAGGAGCAGTAGTAGTAGTAGTAGTAGTAGCTGTAGTGGTAGTTGCAATTGTAGTAGTCATAGCTGAAGTAATAGCAGTGGTAGGAGTAGTAGTTGTAGTAGTAACAGTGGCATTGGAAGTAGTAGTAACAATAATAGTGGTAATGTAAGTAGTAGTAGTATTGGTAGTATTAGTAGCAACGAAAGTAGTAGTAGCAGTAGCGATAGTAGTAGTTATAGTAGTAGTAGTAATAGTAGTAGCAGTAGTAGTAATAGTAGTAGTAGTAGGTGTAGTAGTAGTAGTAGTAGTAGCAGTAGTAGCAGCAACAGTAGTAGGTGTTTTTGAGGTAGTAGAAGGAGGAGCCGTAGTAGTAGTAGTAGTAGAAGTAGTAGCAGCAGTAGTAGTAGTAGTTGAAGTTGTATTAGTAGGAGTAATAGTAGTAGTCGGAATAATAGTAGTAGTAGCAGTAGAAATAGTACAAGTAGTAGTAGTTGTTGTAGCAGTTGTAGTAGTCGTAGTATTAGGAGTAGGTGTAGGAGTAGGAGTAGGTGTAGTTGGAGTAGTTGTAGCAGTAGTAGCAATAGTCATTGTGGGCATAGTAGCAGTTGCAATAATAGTAGTAGTAGTACTAGTAGGAGTAGAAGTTGTAATGGTAGTAGTAGTAGTAGTACTAGTGGTAATAGTAGTTATTCTAGTAGTAGTAGTAACAGTAGCAGTAGAAGTTGTAGTAGTAGTAGTCGAAGTATTAGCAGTAGTTGTAGTGGTAGAAGTAGTACTAGTAATAGTAGCAGTAGTAGTAGTGGTATTAGTAGCAGCAGTAGTATTAGTAGTAATGGTAGTTGTAGTATAAGTAGTTGTAATGGTAGTACGATAAGCAGTAGGAGAAGTAGTAGTAGTAGTAGTAGTAGCGGCAACATCAGCTGCTACAATGATAGTTGTAGCAGTAGTAGTAGTAGCAACAACAACAATAGTCGTAGTTGTAGTCATAATAGTTGTTGTTGTTGTTGTAGCAGTCGTTGTAATAGTAGTAGTAGTAGCGGTAGTAGCATTAGTAGAAGAAGAAGTAGTAGTAGTAGTGGTAGTAGTACTTGTAATAGGAGTAATATTAGTTATAGCTGTAACAGCAGTAGTATTGGTAGTTATTGTTGTACTAGTAGTAGTATTAGTTGTGGCAGCGTTAGTAAGAGTAGGAGTAGGAGTAGTAGTAGCTAGAGCGGCGGTATTAGTAGTAGTAATAGGAGTTGTGGTAGCAAAAGGAGTTGGAGTAGGAAAAGTAGCAGTTAGTCTCATAATGGAATTAGAAGTAGTTTGTTGCAGCTGCAATAGTAGTAGTTGTAGTAGTTGTAGTGGTAGTAATACTAGTTGTAGTATCAGTAGCAATAGGAATAGTAGTAGTAATAGTAGTGATAGTAATATTAGTAGTAGCAGAAGCAGCAGTAGTGGAAGCAATATTAGACGGAGTAGCAATAGTAGTAGGAGTAGTCATAGTTGTAGTAGTTGTAGTAGTTGTAGTTGTCAGAGTAGTGGTAGGAGTAGGAGTTGGAGAAGGAGTGGTAGTAGTAGTAGTAGTACTAGTAGGAGTAATAGCAGCAGCAGTAGTAGTAGTAGTAGTAGTAGCAATAGTAGTAGTAATAATAGTTGTCATAATAGCTATAGTTGGAGTAGTTCGAGTAGTTGGCATAGGAGCAGCAGCAGCAGCAGTCGCCACAATGGCAGCAGCAATAAAAGTAGTGGTAGTAGTTGTAGTAGTAGTAGGAGGAGGAGGAGGAGGAGGAGGAGGAGTAGTAGTTGTTGTAGCAGTAGTAGTTGTTTTTGTTGTAGTAGTAGGAGTATTAGTAATAGCAATAGAAGTACTAGTAGTAGTACTGGTAGTAGTAGCAGTGCTAGGAATAGTAGTAGTAGCTATAGGAGTCGCTTTGGAAGAAGTAATAGTAGTAGTAGTATTATTAGTAGCATGAATAGTTATAGTTGTTTGAGTTGTAATAGTGCTAGTAGCAGTTGTAGTTGTAGTGCAGTAGTGGTAGCAGTAGTAGTAGTAGTAAAGGTAGTAGCAGTAGGAGTAGCAGCAACCGCAGTAGTAGTAGACGTAGCAGTAGTAGTAGTTGTTGTAGCAGTAGTCATAGTAGGAGTAGTAGAAGTTGTAGTAGTAGCAGTAGAAGTTGTAGTTGTAGTAGCTATACTAGTAGTAGCTAAAGTACTAGTAGAAGTAATAGGACTGGTACATGTGGTAGTAATTCTAGTAGCAGAAGTAGTTGTAGGTGTAGTTTTAGGAGTTGGAGTTGGCGTACGATTAGTAGTACAAGTAGTTATAATAGTAGTAGTAGTAGTAGTAGTAGTACTAGTAGTACTAGTAGAAGGAGGAGGAGCAGTAGTAGTAATAGTAGTAGAAGTAGTAGTAGAGGTATTAATAGCAGCAGTAGTAGTAGTGTAGTAGTAGTAGTAGTAGTAGTAGTAGTAGTAGTAGTAGTAGTAGTAGTAGTAGTAGTTGAAGTAGTTGCAGTAGTCATAGTCTTAGTAATAGTAGTTGTAGTAGTAGTAGTAGTAGTAGTACAGGGAGTTGTAACAGTAACAATAGCAATAGTAGTAGTTATTATCGTAGTAGTTGTAGTGCAGTAGTAGCAATAGTAGTCGTAGTAGTAGTAGTGTGAGGTGTAGGAGTACTAGCTGTAGTAATAGTAGTAGTAGTAGTGGTGGGTGGTAGTAGTAGTACTAGTTGTGGTAGTAGTAGTAGTAGTTGTTGTTGTTGTTTGTTGTATTAGCAGTAGGAGTAGTAGTAGTAGCAGAAAGAGTAGAAGTAGTAGTAGTAGGAGTAGTGGTTGTAGTAGTAGAAGGTGTAGTAGTATTAGTTGTAGTTGGAGTTGTAGTAGTAGTTGTATTTGAAGCACGAGAAGTAGTCATAGTAGAAGTACTAGTAGTTGTAGTAGTTGTGCTAGTTGTAGTAATAGTAATGGTAGTTGGTGTAGTTGTAGTAGTAGTGGTAGAAGTACTAGTAGTGGTAGTAGTAGTGGTAGTTGTTGTTGTCGTTGTAGTAGTAGCAGTAGGAGTAGTAGTAGCAGCAATAAGAATAGAAGTAGTAGTAGTAGGAGTAGTGGTTGTAGTAGGAGAAGATGTAGTAGTATTAGTTGTAGTTGTAGTAGGAGTTGTAGTTGTTGTTGTATTTGAAGCACGAGAAGTAGTCATAGTAGAAGTACTAGTTGTTGTAGTAGTTGTACTAGTTGTAGTAATAGTAATAGTAGTTGGTGTAGTTGTAGTAGCAGTAGTAGAAGTAGTAGTAGTAGTAGTCGAGGTAGTAGTACTAGTAGTAGCAGTTGTAGTAGTAGTTGTTGTAATTGTAGTTGTAGTAGCAGTAGTAATTGTAGGAGTAGTAGTAGTAGATCTAGTAGAAGTAGTAGAAGTACTTGTAGAAGTAGTTGTAGTAGTTGTTGTTGTAGTAGAAGTAGTTGTCTTAGCATTAGTAGTAGTATTAGTAGTATTAGTAGTAGTAGTAGCAGTAGTAGTCATGGTGGTGGTGGTGGTGGTAGCAGTAGTAGAATTAGTAGTAAAAGTTATAGTATTGGTAGTACTTGTAATAGTAGTAGTAATAGTAGTAGAACTAGTAGCAGTAGTAGTTGTAATAATAGTAGTAGTAGTAGTAGTAGTAGTAGTAGTAGTAGTAGTAGGTACAGAAGTGGTAGTAGGAGTAGGAGTAGTAGTAGTAGTGGTTGGAGAAGGACAAATAGTAGTAGTTGTTGTAGTAGTAGTAGTAGTATTAGTTATTGTAGCAATAGTAAGAGTAGGAGCTGGAGTAATAGTAGTTGGAGCAATGGTTGTAGTAGTACTAGTAGGAGTTGTTGTAGCAGTAAGATTTGGAATAGGAGTAGTAGCAGTTGTACTAGTAATAGAAGTAATAATAGTATTGGCAACAAGAAAAGTAGTTGTCGTTGTAGTAGTACTAGTAGTAGTCATAGTAGCAGTTGGATTAGGAGTAGTTGTGGTAATAGTAGTAACTGCAGTAATAGTAGTAGCAATAGCGGTGGTTGTGGTAGCAGTAGTCGAACTAGTAGCAGTGGTAGCAGGAGTACTAGTGGTTGTAGTAGATGTCTTTGTCGGAGTAGTGGTAGGAGTAGGAGTTGCAGTACTGGTCGTAGTAGTAATAGTAGTACTAGTAGGGGTTGTAGTAGTAGCAATAATAGGAGTAGGAGTAGTAGTAGTAGTCCTAGGAGTTGGTGTAGGAGTGGTAATAGGAGTAGTAGTAGTTGCAATAGTAGTAGTAGTGGGAGTGGCCGCAATAGCAGTAGTTGGAGAAGTAGGAGTAGTAGCTGCAGTAGTAGCAGTAGCAGCAAGAGTAGTACTAGTAGTAGTTGTTGTTGTTGTAGTAGTGGTATAAGTAGCAACAACAACAGTAGTAGTAGCTGTAGTAAGAGCAGGAGTAGTAGTAGTTGCAGTGGTAGAAGTACTAGTATTTGCAATAGTAGTAGGAGTAGGACTTTGAGTAGTCATAGCAGAAGTTGTAGTAGTACTAGTTGTATTAGTCGTAGTAGTAGTAATAGTAATAGGAGAAGTAGTAGTAGTTGTAGTTATAGTTGTTGTAGTAATAGTAGTAGTAGGAGGAGTAGTACTAGGAGTAATAGTAGTAATAGTAGGAGTAGTAGTAGTAGTGGAGGTAGTAGCAATAGCAGTAGCAACTATAATAGTAATGTCACAGTAGTCGTAGTAGTATTATTAGAAGTTATAGCAGTAGCAGTAGTAGAAGTAGTAGTAGTATTGGTAGTCGTAATAGTAGTAGTTTTTGGACTAGTAGTAGTCCTAGTAGTAGTAGCTATAGTAGTAGTGTAGTAGTAGTAGAAATAGTAGTTGCAGTAGCAGTCGCAGTTGCAGTAGTAGTAGTAGTAGTAGTCATAGTATTAGTTGTTGCAGGAATAGTAGTAGTAATATTAGTATTAATATTAGTAGTAGAAGTAGTTGTTGTTGTTGTTGTTGTTGTAGTAGTAGTAGTAGTAGTTGTTGTTGTTGTTGTTGTTGTAGTAGTAATAGTAGTTGTAGCAGTAGTAGTATTACTAGTAGTTGTTGCAGTATGAGTATTACGAGCAGCAACATCAGCAGCAACAATAGTTGCAGTAGTAGTAGCAATAGTAGTAGTAGTAGTAGTAGTAGTAGTAGTAGTAGTATTAGTTGTTGTTGTTGTTAGAGTAGTTGCGATAGTCATAGTAGTAGTAGTAGCAGTAGAAATGGTAATAGTATTAGTTGTAGTAGTAGTAGTAGAAGTAGAAGTAGTAGTACTAGTAGTAGTAGTTGCAGCGGAAGTCGTACTAGTTGTAGTAGTAGTACTAGTAGCAGTAGTAGTCGGGGTAGTAGTAGTCATAGCAGAAGCAGGTGCAGAGGTAGTAATTGCAAGAGTAGCCACAGTAAGAGTAGTAGTAACAGTAGTAGGTGTAATAGTAGCAGTAGCAGAAGAAGTAGTAGTAGCAGTAGTAGTATTAATAGTTATAGTAGTAGTAGTAGTGGAAGTACTAGTAGCTGTAGTAGTTGTAGTGGTATAGTCTTAGTAATAGTAGTAGTAGCAGTAGTAGTAGTAGCAGCAGTAATAGTAGTAGTAGCAGTAGCAGTAGTAGTAGTAGTAGGAGTAGTAGGAGTAGCATTGGAAGTACTACCAATAGTTTCAGAAATAGTAGTAGCTGTAGTAGCGAAAGTAGTCGTAGTAGTAGTAAGGGAAGTAGAAGCAGCAGTAGCAATAGTATTAGTAATAGTCATAGTAGTATTTGTGGTAAAAGGTGTAGTAGTACTTATAGTAGAAATAGCAAAAGTATTAGTAGTAGTAGTAGCAGTAGTAGTAGTTATAGAAGTAGTAATAGTAGTAATAGTAGTAGTAGTAGTAATAGTAGCAGTAGTTGTTGTATTGTAGTTGTAGTTGTAGTAGTTGTAGTAGTAGTAGTAGTAGTAGTAGTAGTAGTGATATTATAACAGTAGCGGTAGTAGTAGAAGTAGTATTAGTTGAAGTACTAGTACTAGTTGTAGTAGTAGTAGCAGCAGTCTGGAAGTAATTGTAGTAGTTGTAACAGTAGTACTAGTAGCACGAGTTGCAGCCACAGCATCCGCAGTAGTTGTAGTTGTTGTAGTGGCAGTCGTAGTACCAGTACTATTAGTTGTAGATGTAGTAGTAGCAGCAGCAGCAGTAGTAGTAGTATTGTACTTGTAGCAGTAGTAGAAGTTGTTGTAGTAGTAGGCATAGTACAAGTAGTGGTAGTAGTATTAGTAGTAGCAGTAGTTGTTGTAATAGGAGTTGGTGTAGGAGCAGGGGTAGTTGTAGGAGGAGGGGTAGCAGTAGTAGTAGTAGTAGTAGGAGTAGTAGGAGTAGTAGAAGTAGCGATAGAAGTAGTAGTTGTAATAGTAGTAATGGTAGAAATAGTAGTAGTAAAAGGAGCAGCAGTAGTAGTAGCAGCAGGAGTTGTAGTAGTAGTAGTGGTAGTAGCCGTAGTGTTAGTTGCAATTATTATAGTCGTAGCTGAAGTAATAGCAGTCGTAGCAGTAGCAGTTTTGGTAGTAGCAGCAGCAGTAGAAGTAGTTGTAACAATAATAGTAGTAACTGCGGTAACAGTAGTAGCGGTAGCGGTGGTTGTGGTAGCAGTAGTAGAACTAGTAGCTATGGTAGTAGGAGTAGTAATAGGGTTAGCAGATGTAGTTGTCGGAGTAGTGGCAGGAGCAGGAGTTGGGGTAGGAGTGGCAGTACTGGTTGTAGTAATAGTAGTACTAGTTAGGGTTGCTGTAGTAGCAATAATAAGAGTAGAAGTAATAGTAGTGTAGGAGTGGTTATTGGAGCAGTAGTAGGTGCAATAGTAGTTGTAGTATGAGTGGCCGCAATCAGAGTAGTTGGAGTAGTATGAGTGGTAGGCGAAGTAGCAGCAACAAGAATAGTAGTTGTAGTCGTTATTGTTGTAGTGGTATTAGTAGCAATAGCAGCAACAGTAGTAGAAGTAGTAATAGCAAGAGTACTAGTAGTTGAGATAGTAGTAGTAGTAGTTGTTGTAGCAGTAAAATCGTAGTTGCAGTAGTAGAAGTAGTAGTATTTGTAATAATAGTATTTGGACTTGGAGTTCGAGCAGTAGTAGCAATAGCAGTAGTAGTAGCAGTAGTATTAGGAGGAGGAGGAGTAGTAGTAGATGTAGTAGTTTTAGTAATAGTAGTAGTAGTAGTAGGAGTAGTAGTTGTGTTAGTAGTAATAGTAGGAGTAGTAGTAGTGATGGTGGTAATAGCAGTAGCTGTAGCAGCTATAGTAGTAGTGTCACAGTAGTAGTAGTAGTAGTAGTAGGAGTAGAAGTAGTAGTAGTAGTAGTCATAGTAGTATTAGTAGAAGTTGTAGTAGTAGCAGTGGTAGGAGTAGTAGTAGTATTGGTAGTCGTAATAGTAGTAGATTTTGGTGTAGTACTAGTGCTACGAGTAGCAGCTGTAGTATTATTGCAGTAGTAGTAGCAATAGTAGTAGTAGCAGCAAAAGAAGTAGTAGTAGTAGTCATAGTAGTTGTAGTAGTAGGAGTAGTAGTAGTAGTATTAGTATTAATATTAGATGTGGTTGTAGTAGTAGTAGTAGTAGTAGAAGCAGTAGTAGTGGTTATTGTAGTAGTAATAGTAGTTGTAGCAGTAGTAGTTGTACTAGTAGTTGTTTGTGTATAAGTATTAGGAGCAGCAACATCAACAGCAACAACAGTTGCAGTAGTAGTAATAGGAGGAGGAGTAGTAGTAGTATTTGCGGTTGTATTAGTTGTTGTAGTAGTTGTTGTTGTTGATGATGTAGTAGTCGTACCAGGTATACGAGTAGTAGTCATAGTAGTAGTAGTAGCAGTAGCAGTTGTTGTTGTTGTTAGAGTAGTTATTGTAGTCATAGTTGTAGTAGTAGATGAAGTGGTAATAGTATTAGTTGTAGTAGTAGTAGCAGCAGGAGTCATATTAGTTGTGGTAGTAGTAGTTAGTCGGGGTAGTAGTAGTCTTAGTAGAAGTAGGAGCAGAGCTAGTGATAGTAGGAGTAGTTATAGTAAGAGTAGTAGTAATAGTAGTTGGTGTAATAGTAGTAGAAGTAGAAGAAGTAGTAGTAGTAGCAATAGTAATAGTAGTAGTACTAGTAGTATTAATAGTTATAGTTGTAGTGGTAGTGTAAGTACAAGTAGTAGTAGTAGTTCTAGTAGTAGTCTTACTAATAGAAGTAGTAATAGTAGTGGTTGTAGGAATACTATTAGTAATAGGAGGAGGAGTAGTAGGAGTACAATAGAAGTACAAGTGGGTGCCGAAATAGTAGTAGCAGCAGTGGTAGTAGCTATACTTGTAGTAGCAGTATTAGTCGTAAAAGTAGTAAGGGAAGTAGAAGCTATAGTAGCAATAGTTTAATAATAGTAGTAGTAGTATTTGTCGTAAAAGGTATAGTAGTAGTTATAGTAGAAGTAGCAACAGTAGTAGTAGTAGTAGCTGTAGTACTAGTTATAGAAGAAGTAGTAGTAGTAGTAGTAGTAGTAGTAGTAATAATAGTAGTAGTAGTTGTTGTAGTTGTAGTTGTAGTAGTAGTAGTTGTAGTAGTAGTAGTAGTAATAGTTGAAGTACTAGAACTAGTTTTAGTAGAAGTGGTTGTAGTAGTAGCAGTAGTAGTAGTAGAATTCGGGTAGTAATTGTATTAGTAGTAGTCGAAGTAGTAGTAGGAGTTGCAGTCACAGCATCAGCATCAGTCGTAGTTGTTGTAGTGGCAGTCGTAGTATCAGTACTAGTAGTTAGCTGTAGTATTAGCAGCTGTAGCAGCAGTAGTAGTTATTGCACTAGTAGCAGTAGTAGAAGTTGTTGTAGTAGTACAAGTAGTAGTAGTAGTATTAGTAGTAGCAGTAGTTGTTGTAATAGGAGTTGGTGTAGGAGTAGGGGTAGTAGTAAGAGCAGGGGTAGCAGTAGTAGTAGTAGTAGTAGTAGGAGTAGTAGTAGTAGTAGTAGTAGGAGTAGTAGAAGTAACAAAAGAAGTAGTACTTATGGTAGTAGTAATGGTAGAAATTGTAGTAGTAGGAGGAGTAGTAGTAGTAGTAGTGGCAGTAGTAGTAGTAGTCGTGGTAGTAGTTATAGTGGTAGTCGCAATTGCAGTAGTCGTAGCTGAAGTAATAGCGGTGGTAGGAGTAGTTGTTGTAGTTGTATTAGTAGTAGTAGAAGTAGTTGTAACAATAATGGTAGTAACTGCAGTAATAGTAGTAGAAGTAGCGGTGGTTGTGGTAGCAGTAATAGAAATAGTGTCAGTGGTAGTAGGAGCACTAGTAGTTGTGGTAGATGTAGTTGTCAGATTTGTGGCAGGAGTGGGAGTTGGAGTAGGAGTGGCAGTACTGGTTGTAGTTGTAATAGTAGTACTAGTAGGGGTTCTAGTAGTAGCAATAATAGGAGTAGGAGTAGTAGTGGTAGTAGTCAAAGGAGTTGGTGGAGGAGATGTAATAGGAGTAGTAGTAGCAATAGTAGTAGTTGTTGGAGTGGCCGCAATAATAGTAGTTGGAGTAGTAGGAGTAGTAGGCGCAGTAATAGCAACAACAATAGCAAAAATAATAGTAGTAGTTGTTGTTATTGTTGTTGTTGTTGTAGTAGTAGTAGTCGTATCAGCAGCAGCAATAGCAGTAGTAATAGCAGTAGTAATAGCTAGAGTAGTAGTTGTTGTTGTAGTAGTATAAGTAGTAGTATTTTCAATAGTAGTAGTAGGAGTTGGAGTTTGAGTAATAGTAGCAAACATTGTAGCAATACTAGTTGTATTAGTCGCAGAAGTAGCAATAGCAGTAGCAGTAGTAGTAGTACTAGGATTGGTAGTAGTAGTTGTTGTAGTAGTTGTAGTAATAGTTGTAGTAGTAGGATTAGTAGTAGTAGTAATAGTAGTAATAGTAGGAGTAGTAGTAGAAGTGGTGGTAGTAGAAGTAGCAATAGCAACTGTAGTAGTAGTAGTAGTAGTAGTAGTAGTAGTAGTAGGAGTAGAAGTAGCAGTAGTATTACTTGAAGTAGTAGTAGTGGCAGTCGTTGTAGTATTAGTAGAAGTTGCAATAGAAGCAGTGGTAGGAGTAGTAGTAGTATTGGTAGTCATAATAGTGGTAGATTTTGGAGTAGTAGTAGTGCTAGTAGCAGCAGCTATAGTAGTAGTATAGTAGTAGTAGCAATAGTAGTAGTAGTAGTCATATTAGTAGTAGCGGCAAGAGTAGTAGTCGTAGTATTAGTATTAATATTAGTAGTAGTAGTAGTGGTAGTAGTAGTTATAGTAGTAGTAGTAGTAGTAGTAGTTATTGTTGTTGTTGTAGTAGCAATAGTAGTTGTAGTAGTAGTACTAGTACTAGTAGTTGTTGTAGTATGAGTATTGGGATCCACAACATCAGCAGCAGCATCAGTTGCAGTAGTAGTAGTAATAGTAGTAGTAGTGGTGGTGGTGGTCTTGGTTGTATTAGTTGTAGTAGTAGTAGTAGTCGTCGTTGTTGTTGTTGTTATAGTAGTTGTTGTAGTCATATAAGCAGTAGTAGCTGAAGTGGTAATAGTGTTAGTTGTAGTAGTAGTAGCAGAAGTAGAAGTAGTAGTACTAGTAATAGTAGTAGCAGTAGTTGTAGTAGTAGTTATAGTTAGTCGAGGTAGTAGTAGTCATAGTAGAAGTAGGAGCAAGGGGAGTAACAGCAGGAGTAGTTGTAGTAAGAGTAGTAGTAATAGTAGTACGTGTAATAGTAGCAGTAGTAATAGTAGTATTAATAGTTATAGTACTAGTAGTTGTGGATGAACTAGTAATAGTACTTGTAGTAGTAGTCTTAGTAATAGTAGTAGTAGTAGTAGTAGTAGCAGTTGGAATACTAGCAGTAATTGGAGGAGGAGTAGTAGGAGTTGCAATAGAAGTACTAGAAGTAGTTGCAGAAATAGTAGTAGCAATAGTGGCAGAAGTAGTAGCTGTAGTAGTAGTAGTAGTCATTGTAGTAGTAAGGGAACTAGAAGCTGTAGTAGCAATAGTATTGGTAATAGTAGCAGTAGTATTTGTCATAAAAGGTATAGTAGTAGTTATAGTAGAAGTAGCAACAGTAGTAGTAGTAGTAGTAGCTGTAGTAGTAGTTGTAGAAGTAGTAGTAGTAGTAGCTGTAGTAGTAGTTGTAGAAGTAGTAGTAGTAGTAGTAGTAGTAGTAGTAGTAGTAATAGTAGTAGTAGTAGTAGCAGTAGTAGTAGTAGTAGTAGCAGCAGAAGTAGTAGTATTATTAGTTTAAAGTACTTGTACTCGTTGTAGTATAAGTAATAGTAGTAGTAGCAGTAGTAGTAGCAGCAGTCTGGTTGTAATAGTAGTAACAGTAGTAGTAGTAGTAGTATGAGTTGCAGCCACAACATCAATAGCAGTCGATGTTGTTGTAGTGCCAGTCGTAGTACCAGTACTAGTAGTAGTAGCGGTAGTAGTAGCAGCAGCAACAACAATAGTAGTAGTAGTATTAGTTTAAAGTACTTGTGCTCGTTGTAGTAGAAGTAGTAGTAGTAGTAGCAGCAGTCTGGTAGTATTAGTAGTAACAGTAGTAGTAGTTGTAGTATGAGTTTCAGCCACAACATCAATAGCAATTGATGTTGTTGTAGTGCCAGTTGTAGTACCAGTACTAGTAGTAGTAGCTGTAGTAGTAGCAGCAACAACAACAGTAGCAGTAGTAGTACTAGTAGTAGTAGTAGAAGTTGTTGTAGTAGTTGTTGTAGTAGTTGTAGTACAGGTAGTAGTAGTAGTATTAGTAGTAGCAGTTGTTGTTGTAATAGGAGTTGGAGTAGGAGTCGGGGTAGTAGTAGGAGTAGGGGTAGCTATAGTTGCAGTAGTAGTAGTAGTAGGTGTAGTTGAAGTAGCAAATGAAGTAGTAGTTGCACTAGAAGTAATAGTAGTAGCAGGAGCAGTAGTAGCAGGAGCAGTAGTAGCAGTAGCGTAGTAGTAATAGCAATAGTGGTAGTTGCAACTGCAGTAGTCGTAGCTAAAGTAATAGCAGTGGTAGGAGTAGTAGTTGTAGTAGTAGTAGTAGTAGTAGAAGTAGTTGTAGCAATAATAGTAGTAATATAAGTTGTAGTAGTAGTAATAATAGCAGTAGTATTAGTAGTATTAGCAGCAACAGAAGAAGTAGTAGTAGTAGAAATAGTAGTAGTTCTAGTAGTAGTAGTAGTAATAGTAGTAGTAGTACTATAAATAGTAGTAGTAGTAGCCGTAATAGTAGCAGCAGTAGGGGTTGTTGTAGAGGTAGTAGGTGGAGGAGCCTTAGTAGTAGTTGTTGTTGTTGTAGTGTAGTAGTAGTAGTAGAAGTAGTAGTAGTAGTAGTAGAAGTCGTATTACTAGTAGTGGTGGTAGTAGTCGGATTAATAGTAGTTGTAGCAGTAGAAATAGTACAAGTAGTAGTATTAGTTGTAGTATTAGTAGTAGAAGTAGTACTTGTAGCAGAAGTAGTAGTAGAAGTAGCAGTAGCAGTAGTTGTAGTTGCAATGGGAATAGTTGGAGTACTAGTTGTTATAGTAGTAGTAGCGTTAATAGTAGTAACAGTAGTAGTTATTGGAGTAGTAGCAGCGGTAGTAGTTGAAGTTATAGCAATAATGTAGTGTAGTCACAATACTAGTAGTAGTAGATGTAGTAGTAGTAGTAGTAGCAGTGGTAGTATTAGTCATAGTAGTAGTAGTAGTAGTAGTTGTAGTAGTAGGAGCATTAATAGTTGTAGTAGTAGTAGTAGCTGTAATAGTAGTAGTAGCAGAAGTAGTAGTAGCATAAGTAGTTGTGGGAGTAGTTTTTGGAGCAGGAGTAGAAGTTGTTGCAGTAGTTGTGGTAGCAGGAGTAGTAGTAGTAGTAGTAGTAGTACGATGAGTTGGAGTAGTAGTTTTAGCAGTAGTAATAGTAGTAGAAGTACATGGATTGGTAATAGTAGTAGTAGTAGTAACAGTTGTAGTAGTAGTAGTTGTCATTATAGTAGTCTTACCAGGAGTAATAGTTGTAGAAGTAGTAGTAGTAGATGTAGTAGAAGTAGCAGAAGTAGTTGTAGTGGTAGTAGTAGTTGTTGTTGTAGTAGTAGAAGTAGTTGTAGTGGTAGTAGTAGTAGTTGTTGTAGTAGTAGAAGTAGTAGTTTTAGCATTAGTAGTAGTAGTTTTAGTAGTAGTAGTAGGAGGAGTTATAGTAGTAGAAAGAGTAGAAGTAGTAATGGTAGTGGCAGTAGTAATAGAAGTAGTTGCAGGAGTAGCAATAAAAGTAGCAGCCTCAATAGTAGTGATAGCAGTAGAAGTAGTAGCAGTAGTGGTAGTAGCTGTAGTGGTAGTAGTAGTAGTAGTAGTAATCTTAATAGTAGGAGTAGTAGTAGTAGTAGTAGTAGTAGTAGTAGTAGTAGTAGTAGTAGTAGTAGTAGTAGTAGTAGTAGTAGTAGTAGTAGTAGTAGTAATAGTAGTACTAATATAAGTAGGAGTTGTAGTATTGGTAGTAGGAGTTGTAGTCGCAGCAGCAACAACAACAGTAGTTGTTCTAGTAGTAGTAGTAGTAGCAGTACCAATTGTAGTAGCAGTAGTAGCAGTACTATTAGCTGTAGTAAGAAGTAAGTAGTTTCCTAAGAAGTAGTTGTAGAAGTAGTTGTAGTTGTTGCAGTACAAGTAGTAGTAGTTATAGTAGTAGTATTAGTAGTAGTTGTTGTAATTGGAGTTGGTGTAGGAGTAAGGGTACTTATAGGAGTAGTTGCAGTAGAAGCAGAAGTAGTAGCTGTAGTTCTAGTAATAGTAGAACTTGTAGTAGCAGCAAGAGTTATCGTCCTTGTAGTAGCAGTAGCAGTAGCAGCAATAGTGGTTGTACCAGTAGTGGTAGTTGAATAGTTGAAATAATAACAATAGTAATAGCAGTAGTTGGAGTAGTAGTTGTGGTACTAGTAGTGGTAGTGGTAATAGTAGTAGAAATACTTGTAGCAATAATAGTAGTAATATTTGTAGTAGTAGTAGTTGTTGTTATTGTAGTAGTAGTAGTAGTAATAGTAGTACCGGTAATAGTAGTAGTAGTAGTAGTAGTAGTAACTGTAATAATAGTAGTAGTAGTAGTAGTAGTAGTAGTAGTAGTAGTAGTAGTAGTAGTAGTAGTAGTAGTAGAAGTAATAGTAGTAGTGGTAGTAGTACTTTGCGTAGTAGTAGCAGCAGTAGTAGTAGGAGTCAGAGTAGGAGTAGTAGTAGGAGCATTAGTAGTTGTAGTAGTGGTAGTACTAGTAGTTGTTGTAGCTGTAATAGCTGTAGTAGTAGCAGAAGTTGTCGTAGTATTTGTAGCAGCAGCAGAAGCAGGAGTAGTAGTAGTAGTAACAGATGTAGTAGTAGTAGATGTAGTACTGGTAGTAGTAGTAGTAGTAGTAGCTGCAGTAGTAGTAGTAGTAGCAGTAGTAGTAGTAGTAATAGAAAAGTAATAGCAGTAGTAGTCATTTTTGTATGACTAGCTATTGTAAAAGCAGAAGTAGTAGCAGTAGCAGTAGCAGTTGGTGTAGTAGTAGTAACAGTGGCAGTAGCAATAGCATCGGCAGCAGCAGTTGTAGTAGTTGCTGTAGTAGTTGCTGTAGTAGTTGTAGTGGTGGTAGTAGTAGTAGTAGTAGGTGTAGCAATACCAATAGGAGTAGTAGTAGGAGTATTAGTAGTTGGAGTAGGGGTTGTAGTAGAACTAGTAGTAGTAGCTGTAGTAGTAGTAGAAGTAGCAAAAGTTATAGCAGTAATTATAGTAGCTACAATAGTAGTAGCTGCAATAGTAGTAGCTGGAATAATAGTTATAGAAGTAGTTGTAGTAGTAGTAGTGGTAGTAGTAGTAGTAGAAGAAGTAGTAGTAGTAGGGGTAGTAGTACCAGTAGTAGTAGTATTAGTAGTACTAGTATTAGTAGCAGAAGCAGTAGTGGTAGCAGTAGTTATCACAGTAGTAGAAATAGCAGCAACGTTAGTAGTAGTAGTAGTCGTAGTGGTAGTAGCAGTAGTCACAGTAATAGTCGTAGCAGTTATAGTAGTTGCAGTAATAGTCGTAGCTATTGCGGTAGTAGTAGTAGTAGTAGCAACAGTTGAAGTAGTTGAAGTAGTAGTAGCAGTAATAGTAGTACTAGCAGTAGTGGTAGTTGTTGTAGCATCAGTAGTTACAATAGCAGTAGTAGTTGTAGTTCTTAGAGTAGTAGCAGTAGTGGCAGTAATAGTAGTCATAGTATTTGAAGTAGCAGTAGTAACAGTAGTTATTGTAGTTGGGGGTGAACTAGTTGTAGTACTAGCAGTTGTTGTTGTTATTGTTATCATAATTGTTGTTATAGTCGTAGTAGTAGTAGTAGGAGTAGTTGGAATAGGAGTAGTTATAGTAGTTGCAGTGGTGGTAGTAGTAGTAGTAGTAGTAGTAGTAGTTATTATCATTGTCAATTTTGTTGTAGCAATAGTAGTAGTTGTTATTGTTGTTGTAGAAGCGACAGCTATGGTTGCAGCAGTATTGGTGGTGGCATAATTAGTAGTTTTAGTACTAGTAGTAGTTGTAGCAACAGTGGCAGCAACAATGTTAGTAGTAGTAGTAGCAGTAGTCATAGTAGTAGAAGTAGTAGTTGTAGCAGATGTAGTAGCAATAGTAGTAGCAATAGGAGGACAAGTTGTTGTAGTAGAGGTAGTTGTAGCAATAGTTGTAGTAGTAGTAGTATTGGCAACAATATTAGTAGGGGTTGTAGTAGTATTGGCAATGGTAGTAGTTGTAGAAAGAGTAGCAGTAGTTGTTGTAATAGAAGTAGAAGTAGTAGTAGTATTAGTGGTCGTAGCAGTAGTTGTAGTTGTAGTAGTAGTATTAGTAGCAGTAGTACAGGTAGTAGTCGTCATAGTAGTAGTAATATCTGGAGTAGTAGTAGTAGAAGTACTACTAGCAGTGGGAGTAGTTGTAGTGGTTGTAGTAGTAGTAGTGGTAGTCATAGTAGTTGCAGTGATAGTAGTAGTAGTAGCAGGAGTAGCAGAAGTAGTAGTTGTTGTTGTTGTTGTTGTCGCAGTAGCAGTAGTATTAGTAGCAGGAATAGTATTTATGGCAGTAGTTGTAGTATTAGTTCCAGCAGTAGCAATAGCAGTAGTAGTACTAGAAATAGTGGAAGTAATAGTAGAGGTAGTAGTAGCAATAGCAGCAGCAACATTAGTAG
Source organism: Trichopus zeylanicus subsp. travancoricus (assembly GCA_005019695.1). Taxonomy (NCBI): domain Eukaryota; kingdom Viridiplantae; phylum Streptophyta; class Magnoliopsida; order Dioscoreales; family Dioscoreaceae; genus Trichopus; species Trichopus zeylanicus. The sequence continues at coordinate 31,366 of RXID01021568.1, forward strand.
CAATAGTACTAGGAGCGGTAGTTGTGGTAGCAAATGTAGTGGTATCAGTAGCAGTAGAACTTATAGTAGGAATAGGAGGAACTGGAGCAATTGGAGCAGTAGTAGCAATAGCAGAAGAAGCCAAAGTAGTAGCAGTAGCTGTAGCAATTGTAGCAGTTTAAAAAAGAGACGTAGTGGTAGTAATAGTAGTAGTTTTAGTAGTAGTAGCCGAAGTAGTAGTAGTTGCGCTAGTAGTAGAAGTTGTGGCAGTGTTAGAAGTAGAAGTAGTAGTTGTAGCACTAGTAGTAGTAGCAGTAGTAGAAGCAGTCGTTGTAGTAGTAGGAGAAGTAGCAGCAGTACCAATTGTAGTCCTAGTAAAAGCAGTAGCAGTTGTAACAACAACAGTAGCAACAACAGCTGTAGTTATAGTAGTAGCAGCAGGAGTAGTAGTAGCTGTATTAGCAGTTGAAGTAGTAGTAGTAGTACTAGAAGTAGATGTAGTAGTAGTAGTATTTGTTGTAGTAGTAGTTGTAGTAGTAGCAGTAGTAGTAGTAGTAGTAATAGTAGTAGTAGTAATAGTAGTAGTAGTAGTAGTAGTAGTAGTAGTAGTAGTAGTAGTAGTAGTAGTAGTAGTAGTAGTAGTATAGTAGTAGTAGTAGAAAATAGTTGTAGTGTGATAGTATTAGTATCAAATTGTAAGTAGTAGTAGCGATAGTAGTATACTAGTAAGTTGTTGTGTTATTATTGTTTTGGGTGTTGTTGTTGCCGGTTGTTGTTGTAGTATTAGGCAGTCGTAGTAGGAGGCTGACAGGGAGCAGCATAGTAGTATGTAGGAGTGTGGTCATAAGAGTAGTGTATGGTATTTGTTGTAGTAGTAGCAGTAGTTTGTAGTAAAGGAGAAGTAAGAATTGGAGTTGGAGTAGGAATAGTAGTAGTAGTAGTTGTAGTAGTAGTAGCAGTGGTAGTCCTAGCAGTAGTTGTAGTAGCGGTGGTAGTGTTAGTTGTAGTAATAGTTGTTGTTGTTGTCATAGCAGTTGTGGTACTAGTACTAGTAGTAGGAGTAGGAGTAGTGGTAGTAGTGGTTGTAGTAGTAGTAGAAGTAGTAGTAGTAGTAGTAGTAGTAGTAGAATAGTTGGAGTAGCAATAGCAGTAGCAGTAGTAGTGGAACAAGTAGTTGTAGTGGTCGTAGGAGTGGTAGTTGTTGTTGTAAAAATTATAGTAGTAGTAGTTGTTGTTGTTGTGGTAGTTGTAGCAGTAGTTATAGTAGTGATGGTAGTATTAGTAGTAGTAGTATTTGTTGTTGTCATAGCTATAGTTGTAACAGAAGTAGTAGTGGTAGTTTTAATAATAGAAGTAGTAGCAGTAGTGGTACTAGTAGTAGTTATGGTAGTAGTAGTAGTGGTAGTAGCAGCAGTAGCAGCAGCAGTAGCGACAGTTGTGGTGGTAGTAGTGGTAGTAGTTGGAGTTTATTAATATTAATTGTTGCAGGAGTAGTAGTAGTACTAGTACTTGTTGTTGTAGTAGTGGTGTAGTAGTAGTAGCTATACTAGTAGTTGTAGAATTAGTAGTAGTAGAAGTAGTAGTAGTAGTAGTTATAGCAGTAGTAGAAGTAGTAGCGGTAGTAGTTGTAGTTGTTGTTGTAGCGGTAGCTGAAGCAACAACTGTAGTAGTAGTTGTGGTAGTAGTGGCAATAGTAGAGATAGTAGTACTATTAGTCGTAGAACTAGTAGTAGTAATATTAGTAATACTTGTAATAGTAGTAGTAGTTATGGTAGCCATAGGAGTGGTAGTAGTAGTAGTGGTAGTGGTAGTGGTGGAAGTATTAGTAGTAGTAGTAGTGGTAGTAGTAGTAGTAGTAGTAGTAGTAGTAGTAGTAGTAGTAGTAGTAGTAGTAGTAGTCGTAGTAGTAGTAGTAGTAATAGTTGTTGGAGTGATACTAGAGTTAGTAGTAATAATAGGAGTAGTCAGAGTAGTAGTAGAAGTAGCAGTTGGAGTAGGAGTAGGAGTAGTATTATTAGTAGAAGTAGTAGTAGTAGTAGCAATAGTAAGAGTTGGAGTAGGTGTAGGAGCTGGAGTAGGAGTAGTTGGAGTAGTTGTGGTAGCAACAAAAGTAGCAACAGTTATAGTAGTAGGAGTAGTAGTAGTTGTTGTAATGGTAGTAGTAGTAGTAGCAACAGCAGCGGCAGTAGTAGTAGTATTAGTAATAGTAGTATTAGTGGAAGTAATAGCAATTGTAGTAGTAGCAGTTGCACTAGTGAAAGAAGTGGTAGTAGTAATAGTAGTAGCAGTGGCAACAGTAGTAGTAGTCATAATAATAATAAAAGTAGTAGTAGTAGATGAAGAAGAAGAAGCAAAAGTAGTGCTAGTAGTAGTGGTGGTATTAGTAGTAGGAGTAGTAGTAGGAATAGGTGTAGGAGTCGCAGTAGTAGTCGGAGTGCTAGTTGTAGTAGTAGTAGTAGTCATTGTAGTTGTAGTATTAGTAGTAGGAGTCGTAGTAATCGAAGTAGTACTTGTTGGTAGAGTATTTGTAGTAGTAGGATGAGTATTAGAAATAGTGGTAGTGGTAGTTGCAGAAGGAGTTGGAGTAGTAGTCATAGTCGTCATAGTAGTAAGTGTTGTGGGAGTAGAAGCAGAAGTAGTTGTAGTAGCAGTAGAAGTAGTTGTAGTAGCAGTAGTAATAGTAGTAGGAGACGTAGTTCTAGTAATATTAGTAGTAGTAGTAGTTATGGTAGTAGTAGTAGTTTTAGTAGTAGTTGCAGTAGCAGTAGCAGTAGTGGATGTAGTAGTGGAATTAGTAGTAGCCGTAGTGGTAGTAGTAGTAGTTTTGGGAGTAAAAGGAGTATTAAAAGTAGTAATTATAGTACAAGTAGGTGTAATAGCTGGAGTATTAGCAATACTAGTGGTAATAGTAGCAGTAGTAGTAGCTGCAGTAGTAATAGTTGTAGTGGTGGTGGTAGGAGTAGCAGTAGTAGTAGTAGTTGTTGTGGTGGTGGTGGTTGTAATGGTGGTTGTTGTGGTGGTGGTAGTACTAGTAGGTGTAGTGACAGGTGTTATAGTAGTTTTAGCAATAGTAGTAGAAGTAGTAGGAGTAGTCATAGTAGTCATAATAGTTGTAGTTTGATTAGTAGGAGGAGTAGTAGTAGGAGTGCTAGTACTAGTAGTACTAGTAGTAGTTGTTGTAGTAGTCGCAATAGTACTAGTTATCAATAGTAGTAGTAATGGTAGTAGGAGTTGTAGTAATAGTAGTAGTAGTAGTGGTAGTAGTAGTAGTCGTAGTAGAAATAGGAGTAGGAGTAGTAGTAGTAGTAGCAGTTGGAATAGCAATAGTAGTAGTAGTAATATTAGTAATATTAGGAGTAGTAGCAGCAGCAGCAGTAGTAATAGTAGTTGTAGTAACAATTCTAATAGTAGTAGTATTAGAAGTACCAGAAATAGTAGTAGCATTAGTTGTAGTAGCAGTAGTAGTTGTACGATAGCAGTCGTAGTAGTAGTTGTTGTTGTAACAGTAGAATCACTTATCAGACTTGTAGAAGTTGAGCCGTGGTGTTAGGAGTAGTTATAGAAGTAGTTGTAGCAATAGTTGAAGTAGTAGTTGTAGTAGTAGTTGTGGTAGTAGTAGTACTAGTTGTGGTAGTTGTAGTAGCAATAGTAGCAGCAGTAGTCATAGTTGCAGTAGTAGCTGTAGTGGTAGCAGTAATTGTAGTAGTAGTAGTAGCAATAGTAAAAGTTGTAGGACTTGTGGTAGTAGTGCTAGTTGTGGTAGGAGTAGTAGTAGAAGTAGTGGTTGTAATAATAGTAGAAGTTGTAGTGGTCGGAGTTGTAGTAGTGGTAGAAGTAGTAGTAGTGGTAGTAGTAGCAGTAGCAGCAGTCACAGTAGTAGTAGTTGTAGTAGCAATTGTAGTAGTAGTAGTAGCAGTAGTAGAATTAGTAGTAGTAGTAGAATAAGTTGTAGTAGTAGTAGTTGTTGTAGTAGTAGTTGTAGTAGTAGTAGTAGTAGGTGTATTAGGAGGAGTAGTAGTAGTAGCAGTAGTAGTAGTAGGAGGAGTAGAAGAAGAAGAATAAGAAGTAGTAGTAGTAGGTGTTGTAGGAGTAGGAGTAGTAGTCTTAATAGTAGTAGTAGTAGTAGTCGTAGTAGCAATAGGAGTAGTCATAGTCGTAGCAGAAGTAGTAGTTGCTGTAGATCTAGTAGTAGTAGTAGTAGTAGTAGTAGTAGTAGTATTAATAGTAGGAGTAGCTTTAGTAGTAGTAGTAGAAGTAGTAGTGGTTGGCATAGTTGGAATAGCAGTAGTAGTAGTAGTACTATTATTAGTAGGAGTAGTAGTAGTTGTTGTAGTAGTAGTAGGAGGAGTAATAATAGTCATAGTAGTTGCCATTGTAGTAGTATTAGTAGTGGTAGTAGTAGCAATATTAGCAGTATTACTAGTGGCACTAGGAGCTGTACTAGGGATAGGTGTAGGATTAGGTGTAGTAGTCTGAGTAGTAGTACGACTAGTAGTAGTTGTTGTAGTTGTAGTAGGAGGAGTAGCAGTAGCATTAATAGTAGTAGTAGTAGTAGTAGGAGGAGGAGTATTAGTAGTGGTAGCAGTTATAATAGTAGAAGTAGTAGTGCTGGTAGTTGAAGTTGGAGTAGGAGTTGTTGTGGTTGTCGGAGCAGCAGTTGTAGCAATAGCCATTGTAATAATAGTAGCACGAGTAGAAGCAGAAGTAGTAGCGATAGCAGTAGGAGTAGTAGTAGTAGTTGTTGTTGTTGTAATAGTAGTAGTAGTAGTAGTAGTAGTAGTAGCAACAACAACAACAACAACAGTAGTAGTAGTCATAGTACTAGTGGTAGTTGTAGGAGTAGTAGTAGCAATAGTAGTCGTAGTAATATTAGTAGTAGCAATAGCAGTAGTGGTGGTAGTAGAAGTAACAGTAGTAATAGTAGTAGTACTAGTCGTGGTAGTTGTAGTAGTTTTTGCTGTATTAGGAGTAGTAGTTGTTGTTATGGCGGCAATAGTAGTAGTGGTAGTAGTAGTTGTTGTTGTTCTAGAAGCTTTAGTAGTTCATGTAGTAGTTGTAGTTGTTATTGTAGCTGTACTGGTTGTTGTAGTAGTGGTTGTAGTTGTATTAGTAGTTGGAGTAGGTGTAGTAGTAGGAGTAGGCATTGGAATAGGAGTAATCGTAGGAGTTGTAGTAGTAGTAGCAGTAGTAGCAGTGGTAGTTGTAGCAGCTGTTGTACTAGTGATAGTAGTATTTGTAGTAGTAGTTCTTGTAGTTGTAGTAGTAGTAGCAGCAGCTGTCGAAGCAACAGTAGTAGTAGTTGTAGTTGAAGTTGTAGCAGCTGTGCTTGTAGTAGTCGTAGTATTAGTGGCAATAGGTGTTGTAGTAGTATTAGTAGTAGTAGTAGTAGTAGTAGTAGTAGTAGTAGTAGTAATAGCATTAGTTGTAGGAGTAGTTCTGGTACTAGCAGTAGTAGATGTAGTAGCAGTGTAGTAGTCGTAGTAGTTGTTGTAGTAGAAGTTGTAGTAGTGGTTGGAATAGTGGTAGTTGCAGTAGTAGTAGTAGTAGGGGTAGTAGTTGTTGCAGTAGCAGCAGCCAAACCAGTAGGAGCAGCAGTTGTTGTAGTAGTCGTGGTAGTAGTAGTAGTAGCGGTAGTAGTAGCAAGAGTAGCAGTAATAGAAATAGTAGTATTAGTAGCTGTAGAAGTAGCAGTAGTTGCAAGAATAACTATTGCAGCAGCTTTGGTAGCTGCTGTACCTGCAGTAATAGTAGTAGTAGTTATTGTAGCTGCAACAGTTATACTAAAAGTAGTAGCCGTAGCAGATGTTGATTTAGTAGTAGTAGTAGTAATTGTAGTAGTAGCAGCATTAGTAGTACAAGCAAATTTAGTCCCAATAGTACTAGTAGTGGTAGTAGTAGAAGTAGTAGCGGTAGTCATGGCAGTAGAGATAGTACCAGTAGCAGTAGAGGTAGGTGAAGTAGTAGTAGTAGCAGCAACAGCCAAAGCACAAGTTGTAGTAGTAGTAGCAGCAACAGCCAAAGCAGTAGTTGTTGTAGTAGTAGTAGTATAGTATTATTATTATTATTGTTAGTATTAGCTATAGTAGTAGTAGTATTTGTAGTATTAGGAGTACTAGTAGTAGTTGTAGTAGTAATGGTAGTAGTAGCAGAAGTAGTAGGAGTAGTAGTAGTAGTAGTAGGAGTAGTAGTAGCAATAGTTGTAATATTAGCAACATTAGTAGCTGTAGTAGTTACAGTACTAGTAATAGTAGTTGTAGCAGTCGCGATGGTAGCAGCGGTAACGGTAGAAATAGTAATAGTACGTGCTGTAGCAGTAGTCACAACAATAGTCGTTATAGTAGAAGTAGTAGCTATAGCAGTAGTCGTAGTAGTATTAGTAGCCATAGACGTAGCAGTTATAGCAAGAGTAGTTGTAGTTGTAGCATTAGTAGCTACTATAGCAGTAGTGGTAGTAGTAGTAGTAGTAGTCGTAGTAGTAGTAGTAGTAATAGTAGTAGCAGCAGCAGTAGTAGTAGTAGCAGCAACATTAGTAGTAATAATAGTAGCAATAGCATAAGTAAATGTAGTAGTAGTAGTAGTAGTAGTAGTACTAGTAGTTGTTGTTGTAGTAGCAGCAACAGTAGTAGTAGTAGTAGTAGCTGTAGTGGTAGCTATAGTATTATTAGCAAAAATAGTCCAAGTAGTCCTAGTAGTGATAGTAGTAGATGTAGTAGCGGTAGTTTTGGTAGTGGAAGTAGTTGTAGTAGTAGTAGTAGCGGTAGGAGAAGTAGTAGTAGTTGTAGTTGTCAGTAGTTGTTGTAGTGGTAGCTATAGGAGCAGTAGCAGTAGTAGCAGTAGTAGTAACAAGGGTA
>RXID01021569.1:0-10000 GCA_005019695.1 Trichopus zeylanicus subsp. travancoricus
ACTAGTACCATTACTACTACAACAACAACAACTACTTCCACTACTACCACTATTATTAGTACCACTACTACTACTATTGCTCCTACTACTACTACAATAACTACTAGTACTGCTACTGCTGCTAATACTATGCTACTACGACTACTAATACTACTGCAACTACCACTACTACTATGACTATTGCTACTACCGCAACTAATGCTACTACAACTGCCAATATCGTTACTACTACTATTAATACTTCTACTTCTGCTACTACTACTGTTGTTGCTGCTTCTACTGCAACTACAACTACTAGTGCTGCTGCTACTACTTCTACTGCTACTACTAAAGCAACTGTCGCAGCTAATACAAATACTACTACTATTAGTTCTATAACTACTACTACAACTACTACTACTTTTGCGACTACTACAGCTACTACTACTACTCATACTCCTACAACTACTCCAACTCCTACAACTAATACTACGGCTACTACCACTACCACTACAACAACTACTACTACTGCGGTTGTTGCAGCTACTACTACAGCTACTACTACTACTACAACTTCTGCTCGTACAGCTATCCCTTCTAATACGGCAACTACTACTATTACTACTATTACTACTACTACAACAACAACAGCTACTACTACTACTACTACTCCTCCTACTACTACTACTATGGCTACTACTACAACTACTACAACTGCTACTGTTATGGCACCTATTACTGCTACTACTACTACTACTACTCCTACTCCTGCTACTACTACTACAACTCCTAACACTCCTACTACCACTATTACTTTTACTTCTACAACTCCTACTACTACAACTACAACTCCTTCCACTAGTACTACTACAACTACAACAACAACTACTACTTCAATAACTACTACTATTACTACAACGATTACAACAACTAGCACTCCTACTACAACTATTACACCTGGTACTACAGCTACTACTACTACAACTACTAGTACTAGTACTACAACTACTATTATTACTGCTGTTGCGACTACTACTCCTACTCCTACTCCTACTACTGTTGCTACTCCTACTACTTCAAGAAATACTACTACTACTACTATTATTATTACTACTACGGCTACTATTATTACTACTACTGTTGGTGCTACTATTAATACTACTACTACAACTACTATTGAAACTATTGCTGCTACTACTACTTCTACTACTACTGCTACTATTGCTGCTATTGATACCACTACAACTATTACTAATGCTACTATTACTACTATGACTACTGCTGTTGCAACTACTTCTACTACCATTACTACTGCGACTACAACTACTACTGCTACTTCGGCTACTATTACTGCTACAACTGCTACTACCACTACTAATAGTTCCACTATTCCAACTTCTACTACTCCTCCTATGACTCTTACTCCAACCCCTACTGTGACTACTACTACTACTACTACCGCAACTATAACTATTGCTCCTACTCCAGCCACTACTACTACAACTGCTACACCAACTACTACTACAACCACTACTAATATTACTACTACAACTACTACTCCTACTGCTACTGCTATTACTACAATAACAACTACTACAACTACTACAACTACTACTGCTACTACTACTACTACTCCTCCTATGCTTGCTTCTACTCCTACTACTTCAACTATTACTACTGCTGCTGCTGCTACTACTACTACTACTACTCCTACTAATGCTAGGACTATAATAACTACTACTGTTGTTGCTACTACCGCTACTTCTACAACTACAACTACTACTACTGCTACTAATACTACTACTCCTACTTGTATTACTAGTACTGCTACAACTCCTAGTAGCAGTAGTAGTACAACAACTACTACTATAACTACTACAACTACTTCTACTCCTACTACTGCAACTACTCCTACTAGTACTACTACTACTAGAATGAGTTGTAGTTGTAGTCGTAGCTATTGCCATAGTGGTAGTGGTAGTTGTTGTTGTAGCTATAGTAGTACGAGTAGTAGTTGTAGATGCAAGAGTAGTAGCAGTTGTAGCAGTAGTAGTAACAGTAGTAGTGGTAGTAGTAGTAGTAGTGTTAGTAGTAGCAATAGTAGTTATAGTAGTGGCCACAGTAGTAGTAGCCACAGTTGCATTGGTAGTAGTAGTAGGATCACGAATAATTGTAGTTGCAGTCGGAGTAGGAGCAATAGTAGTAGTTGCAGGAGTAGTGCTAGTAGTAGTGGTGGTAGCAGTAGTAGTAGTAATAACAGTAGTAGTCATAGAAGAAGCAATAGTAGTAACAGCAGATGTAGCAGTAGTAGTAGCAGTAGCAATAGTAGTACCAATTGTAGTAGGAGCAGTAGTAGTTGTTGCTGGAGTTGTACCAGTGGTAGTAGTAGAATTAGTCGTGGTGGGGGTGGTAGTAGTAGTGGTCATGGTAGTAGTAATAGTTGTACAAGTGCTAGCAAAAGTAGTAGTAGTAATAGTGGTAGTAGTAGTTGTACAAGTAGCGGAAGTAGTATTAGCAGGAGTGATAGTAGTTCTAGCAGCAGTAGTAATGGAAGTCTTAACAGAAAGAGTAGTAGTAGCTGCAGAAGCAGTAGTAGTATCAGTAATAGTAGTAGCAGTAGTAGCATTAATAGTAGAACTAGTAGTAGGTATACTAGTAGTAACAGTGGCAGCAATAGTAGTAGCAGCAGTTGTAGTAGTAGTGGTAGCTGCAGAAGTTGTAGCAAAAGTAGTAGTAGTAGCAAAAGTAGTAGTAGTAGCATCAATAGTAAAACTAGAAGTAGCTATACTAGTAGAAGTAGGAGTAGTAGTAGTAGAAGTAGCAGTTGTAACAGTAGTTGTAGTAGCAGCAGTAGTAGTAGTAGTAGTAGTAATAGGAGGAGTAGTAGCGGTAGTAATAATAGTGGTGGTAGTAGCAGTAGTAGTTGTAGTAGTAGTAGAACTAGCATGCATAGTAGTAGACATAGTAGTAAGAGTAGAAGTAGCAAGAGTAGTACTAGCTGTAGTAGTAGAAGTAGTAGTAGCAGTACTAGGTGGAGTAGTAGTCGTAGTGACCATAATAGTAGTAGTAGTTGTTGTTGTAACAGTAGTAGAAGTAGTAGCAGTAGTAGCAGTAGTAGCAGTAGGAGTAGTAGAATTAGTAGTAGTAGTAGTAGTAGCTGTAGTAGTAGTAGAAGTCATAGAAGTTGTGTTAGTAGTATTAACAGTAATAGCATTTGTAGCAATAGTAGTACCAGCAGTAGTGGTAGTACTAGGAGAAGTTGTAGCAGTCGTTATTATAGGTGATGTAGCAATAGTAGCAGTTGTTATTGCCGAAGCTATTGTTGGAGTAGTACTAGTAGTAGCTGTAGTAGTAATAGTAGTAGTAGTAGTAGTAGTAGTAGTAGTAGTAGTAGTAGTAGTAGTAGTAGTAGCAGAAGTAGAAGTAGCAGTGGCAGTAGAAGGAGTCGTAAAAGTAGTAGTAGTTATAGTAGAAGTAGCAGTAGCAATAGTAGAAGTACTGAGAGTAATAGTATTAGAGAAAGTAGTTATAGAAGTAGTGGTGGCAGTGGTGGCAGTAGTAGTAGTAGTAGCAGAAGTAGTGGGGGTAATAGTATTAGTTGGAGTAGAAGCCAGAATAGTGTAATAGTAGAAGCAGTAGCAGCAATAGTGGTAGTCGTAGGAGAAGTAGTAGTAGTAGTAGTAGTAGTAATAGCAATAGTAGCCACAAGAGCAACAACAGCAGCAGTTGTAGTTTTAGTAGTAGCAGTGGTTGTAGCATTAGTTGTTGTAGTAGTAGTAGTAGCAGTAGTAGCTGGTATAGTAGAAGCAATAGTAGTTGTAGCTGTAGTAATGAAAGTAGTATTAAAAGTAGTAGTACAAGTAGTGGTACTAGTTGTAGCTGTAATAGTTATAGTAGTAGTAGTCGTAGTTGTAGTTGTAGTAGTGGAAGCAGTAGTAGTATGAGAAGTAGTAGTAGTCGTAGTAGTAGTTGTCGTAGTAGCACTAGTAGTAGTATTAGTGATAGTAGCAGTAGTTGCAGCAACTGTAGTTGTAGAATTAGTAGTAGCAGCAGTAGCGATAGTAGAAGTAGTAGTGGTAGTCTTAGTAGGAGTAGCAGTAGTTGTAGCAGTAGTAGGAGAAGTAGTAGTAGTTGTTATTATAGGAGAAGTAGTAGTTATTATTTTAGTAGTTGTAGTAGTAGTACTAGTAGTAACAGTGGTAGTAATAGTAGTTATAGTAGTAGCAACAGTTGAAGCAATGGTAGAAGTAGCCTAAGAAATAGTAGAGGTAGCTACAGCAGTAGTAGCAGTAGTAGTAGTTGAAGCAGTAGTAGCAGTAGTAGTAGAAGTAGTTGTAGTAGTATTTGTAGTAGCAATAGGAGTAGTAGTAGTTGTAGTAGTATTTGTAGTAGCAATAGTAGCAATAGGAGTAGTAGTAGTTGTAGTAGTAGTTTTTGTAGTAGTAGTTGTTGTTATTGTTGTAGAAGTTGTAGCAGTAATAGTAAGAGTAGTCGTTATAGTAGAAGTCACAGTAATAGCAGTATTAGCAGTAGTAGTAGTAGCAGTAGAAGCCACAGGAGCAGTAGTAGTAGAAGTAGCAGTAGCAGGAGTAGCAGTAGTAGTTGCGCAAGTAGAAGTAGAAGTAGCTATCATAGTAGCCGTAGTCATAGTAGTAGTAATAGCACTAGTTGTGGTAGTGGTAACAGTAGTATTAGTAACAACATTATTAGTAGTTGTAGTAGTAGCATTCGCAGCAGAACTAGTAGTAGTGGTAGCAGTATTAGTAGCAAAACAAGGTGTAGTAGTAGTAGTAGTAATAGTAGCATTAGTAACAGTTGTTATAGTAGCAGCAATAGCAGCAGAAGCTATTGTAGCAGAAGTATTAATATTAGTACCGGTGGTAGTAGTTACAGTTGCAGCAATTACAGCGATTATAGTTGTAGTAGTTGTAGTAGTAGTAGTAGTAGTAGCAGCAGTAGTAGCAATAGACTCAGTGGTAGTAGTAGGAGTAGCCGTAGTAGTAGGACTAGTAGTAGTAGTAGCCGTAATAGTAGTAGTAGCAGCAGCAATAGCAGTAGTACTAGTAGTAGTAGTAGTAGTAGTAGTAGCAGCAACAACAACAGTAATAGAAGCAATAGCTGTAGAAGAAGTTGTAGTAATAGTTGTCATGGGAGTGGTAGTTGTAGCAGTAGTAGTAGTTGGATCCGTAGCAATAGTAGGCGAAGTAGCGCTTCTTGTTGTGATAAGAGTAGTCATAGTAGTTGTAGTAGTGATAGTTGTTGCAGTGTAGTAATAGTAGTAAATGTAGTAGTAGATGTAATAGAAGTAGCAGTAGTAGTGGAATTAGTAGTAGTGGCAGTAGCAATAGTAGTACTGGCAGCAGCATTAGTAGTAATAGTATTCGTAGTAGTTGCAGTAGCAGTTGTGGTAGTTGTAGTAGTAGAAATAGTAATAGTAGTAGTAATAGCAAGAGTAGCAACAGTAGAAGTAGTAGTAGTAGCAGTTATATTAGTAGTAGTAGTAGTAGTTGTTGTTGTTGTTGTTGTTGTAGTAGCAGCAGCAAAAGTAGTAGCAGGCATAGTAGTGGAAGTAATGGCAGTAGTTATTCTAGAAGTAGTAGCCGTGTAATAGGAATAGTATTAGTAGAAGAAGTTTTAGTTTTAGGAGAAGTAGTAGTAGTAGTGACAGTAGCAACATTAGTAGTAGTAGTCATAATTGTAATGCAGTAGCAGTATGTGTAGCCGTAGCATTAGTAATAGTAATGGTAATAGCTGTAGTAGTAGCAATAGCAATAGCAGTAGTAGAAGTAGCAGTTGTAGTAGCACCAGTAGTAGCAGTAGTAGAGGAAGTAGTAGCAGTAGTAGTAGCTGGGGTAGTTGTAGATGTAGTAGTTGCATAGTAGAGGATGTAGTAGCAATAGTAGTAACTGTAGAGGTTGTAGTTGTAGCAGTAGCAGTAGTAGTAGCAATAGTTGTAGTAATCGTAGTAGCATTTGTTGTAGTAGTAGTAGTAGCAGTAGCAACTATAGCAGTAGTAGTTTTTGTACTTGTAGTTGTGATAGTAGTAGTAGAAGTAGCTGTTGTAGTAGCAGTAGTAGAAGTAGTTGTGGTCGTAGTGATAGTAGTAGTAGCAGCGACAGCGGTAGTAGTAGAAGTAGTGGTAGTAGTATTAGTCGACGAACTAGTAGTAGTGGCAGTAAGAATAGTAGTAGTAGCAATAGTAGCAATTGTCGCAGTAGTAGCGGTAGCTGCAGTAGCTGTTGTAGCAGAAGTATTAGTATTAGTCGAAGTAGTAGTATTAGTAAAAGCAGTAGTGGCAGTTGTAGTAGAAGCACTTGCAGTAGTAGCAGTTATCATAATAGTAGTATTTGTAGTAGTACTTGTAGTAGTAGTAGTAGTCGGTGTAATTGTTGTAGCAGTAGTAGCAGTACTCGCAATAGTAGTTATTGTAATGGTAGCAGTAGTAATCATAGGAGTAGTAGTTGTTGTAAGGGTAGCAGTAGTAATCATAGGAGTAGTAGTAGTTGTGGTTATTGTAGTAGCAGTAGTAGTAGTAATAGCAAGAATAGTAGTAGTAATAGTAGTAGTAGTAGTAGTAGTAGTAGTAATAGTAGTAGTAGTAGTAGTAGTAGTAGTAGTAGTAGAAGTAGTAGTAGTGTAATAGTTGAAAGAGGGGATGTAGTTATTCTAGTACATGTAGTAGCACTCGTAGTAGAAGTAGGAGTTATTGGAGTAGTAGCAGTAGTAGCCATAGTAGCCATCGTAGTAGTAGCGGTCGTAGTGGCCATAGTAGTAGGAGTAGTAGTACTAGTAGTAGTTGCAGTAGTCGCCGTAGTAGCCACAGTAGTAGTTGTTGTTGTTGTAGTAGTTGCAGTTGTGGAATTGCACTTGTAGTGGTAGTAGTATTGGTAGTAGCAGCAGTACTAGTAACATAAGCAGTACTAGTAGTAGTTGTTGTTGTTATTCTTGTTGTTGTAGGTGGAGGGGAAGTAGTAGTACTAGTAGTGGCAATAGTAGTTGAAGTAATGGTACTAGTGGTAGTAGTAGTAGCGGTGGTGGTGGTAGTAGTGGTAGCGGTGGTGGTGGTGGTGGTGGTAGTAGTAGTAGTAGTAATGGCAGCTAGTAATAGTAGTCGTAGTTGCAGTAGTAGTGGTAATAGTAGTCGTAGTTGTAATAGCGGTGGAAGTAGTATGAAAATTAGTAGTAGTAGTAGCAGTAGCAGCAGTAGTTGTAGAAGTAGTAGTCGTAGTAGTAGTAGTAGCAGGAGTAGTAGCAGCAGCAGTAGTAACTATAGTAGTAATAGTGGTAGAAGTAGTTGGAGAAGTAGCTGTAGCAGCAGCAACAATAGTAGTAGTACTAGTAGTAGAACTAGAAGTAATAGCAGTTATAATAGTAGTAGCATTAGGAAAGGCTGTATCAATAGCGGAAGTAGCAACAATATTTGCAGTAGAAGTAGCAACAGTATAGTTGAAGCAGTTGTAGTAGTAGTAGTCATAGTAGTTGCAGTAGTAGTAGTAGCAATAGTAGTAGTAGCAGGAGTAGTAGCAGTAGTAGTAGTAAGAGTAGTAGTAGTAGTAGTAGCAGTGGTAGTAGTTGCAATAGTAGTAGTAGCAGTGGTAGTAAGAGTAGTAGTAGTAGTATTAATAGTAGTAGTTGTTGTTGTAGTCAGAGCGCTAGTAGTAGTAGTAGAAGTAGTAGTAGTAGCAGTACTAATAATTGTAGTAGTATTAGTAGTAGTTGTCGCAGTAGTAGCAGTAGTACTATCAGTCGTTGTAGTAGTACGCGTAGTAGTTGTAGCGGTAGCCGTAGTAGTAGTTGTAGTAGTAGTAGTTATTGTAGTAATTGAAGTAGCAACAGCTATAGTAGTAGTAGTTGTTGTAATTTTAGTAGCAGTAGTAGTAGTCGCGGTTGTAAAAGTTGTAGTACGAGTAGTAGCGATTGTAGTAGTAGAAGAAGTAGTCATAGTAGTACCCGTAGTAGCAGTAGTATTAGTAGCAGCAGCAGTTGTTGTAGCAGGAGGTGTAGTAGTTGTAGTACTAGTTATAGCAATAGTAGCAATAGTGGTTGTTGTGACGGTAGTAGTAGTAGTCGTATTAATAGTAGCAACAGTAGTAGTACTAGTAGTATTAGTTGTAGTAGTCGCAGTAGTTGCATTGGTACTAGCGGTAGTGGTAGTACTAGGAGATGTAGTAGTAGTAGTTGTTGTTGTAGTAGTAGCTATGGTAGTAGTAGTAGCAGTAATCGTAATAGTCGTAGTTGTAGTAGTAGTAGCAGTAGTAATAGTAGCAGTAGTAGTAGTTGTAGTAGTGGTAGTATTAGCAGTAGTAGTTGTAGTAGTAAGTAGTTGTTCTGGTTGTTGTTAGTAATAGTTGCTGTAGTAGTAGTTATTGTAGTAGCATGAGTCATAGCAGCAGTTGTAGTAGCTATAGCAAAAGTAGTAGGAGTACTAGCAGCTGTAGTTGTAGTACTAGCGGCAGTAGTAGTTGTAGTAATTGTAGTACTAGTAGCCGTAGTAGTAGTAGTAGTAGCTGTAGTAGTAATTGTTGTAGAGTAGCAGTAGAAGTAGCAGTTGTTGTTGTAGGTGCAGCAGCAATAGTAGTAGTAGTAGTAGTAGTTAGTAGTCGTAGTTGTAGTAGTAGTAGCAGGTGTAGTAGTAGTAGTAGTATTTGTTGCAATAGCAGTATTAGCAGCCATAGTAGTAGAAGTAGTAGTAGTAATACTAGCAGCAGTAGCAGTAATTGTAGTAATAGCAGCCGTAGTAGTCGTATTAGTAGTAGTAGTGGTAGTTGCAGTAATTATAGTAGTAGTAGTTGATTTACTAGTAGTTGAAGCAATTGTCGTTGTAGTAGTAGCAGTCATAGTAGTAGTAGTAGTAGCATTAGTAGCAGCCGAAGTAGTTGTAGGAGTAGTTGAAGTAGCAGTTGTAGTAGCAGTAGCTGTAGTTGCAGTAGTAGTATTAGTTGCGAAAGTAGTAGTAGTAGGAGAAGTAGAAGTTGAGGTCGTTGGAATAGTAGTAGTTGTTGTTATTATTGTAGTAGTAGTAGTAGTAATAGTAGTAGTAGTTGTAGGGGGGGAAGTAGTAGTAGTAGTAGTAGTAGTACTAGAATCTGTAGCAGTAATATTAGCAGTAGAGCAATAGTAGTCGTAGTAGTATTAGCAGTAGCAGAAGCGGTAGTTATGGCAATAGTAGCAGTAGCAGTAATAGTAGTAGTACTAGTTAGAGAAACAGTAGCAGAAGTAGTAGTAGTAGCTATTGTAGCATTATTACTAGTAGTTGTAGTTGTAATAGTAATAGTAGTAGGGATAGTTGTGGTGGTAGTAGTAGTAATAGTAGTAGTAGTTGTTGCAGTAGTACTTGTGGTAGCAATAGTAGCAGCAATTTGCAATAGAAGCAATATTGGCAGTTGTAGTAGTAGCAATAGTAGTGTTAGTAGTAGAATTTGTTGTAGCATGAGTGCTAGCAATAGTAGAAGTAGAAATTATAGCAGTAGTAGCAATGCTAGATGTAGTGACACTTGTAGTCATAGTAGAAGTTGTAGTAGCAGTAGCTGTAGTAGTAGTAGTGGTAGCAGTAGCCGTGACAGCAGTAATAAAAATAGCCATAGTAGCAGAAGTAGTGGTAGCAGTAGTAGTAGTAGTGGCAGTAGTAAAAGTAGTAGTAGCAGTAGTACAAGTAGTAGTTGTACAAGTAGTAGTAGTAGTTGTAGTTGTAGCAATAATAGTTGTAGTAGCAATAGTAGTAGAAGTAGTAGTGGTAGTAGCAGTAGTAGTCGTTGATGTAGTAATAGTACTAGGAGAAGCAGCAGTCACAAAAGAAGCAATAGTTGTAGTTGTGGTAGTAGTAACAATAGAAGCAATAGCAACAGCAGTCATAGTAGTAGTTGTAGTAGAAGTACTGCTAGTAGTAGTAGTAAAAGAATTAGTATTAGTAGTAGTAGTAGCAGTACCAGTAATAGCAGTAGTAACAGTAGCAGCAGCAGTAACAGTACTACTACTCCTAAACCTACTACTACTACCACCACACCGAAAGCTACTACTATTG
>RXID01021569.1:15000-19774 GCA_005019695.1 Trichopus zeylanicus subsp. travancoricus
ACTACTACAACTAGTAGAACAACTACTACTACTTCTACTATAGCACCACTACTACTGCTGCTGTTGCCGCTACAAGTAGTACTACTGCTACTACTTCTACAACTATTATTGCTACTATTGCGACTACTATAGCTACTGCTCGTACAACTACTACTACTGCTGTTCCTTCTACTAATGCTACTACTACTACTGCAACATCAACAACAATAACTACTACTACTACACCTACAATTGCTACAGCTATTACTACTACTACTGCTACTGCTGGGGCTGTTGCAACTACTACTGCAACTACAGCTAATGATAGTGCTGCTACTACAACCCCTGCTACTACTACTGCTACTATTACTGCTGTTACTAGTTCTAGTATAACTAGTACTGCCACTACCACTATTATTGCTACTACTTCTACTACAACAACTACTACAACTACAACTGCCACCACAACAACTACTATTACTACTACTACAACAACAACTACTACAACTATTACTACTACAACAACCCCTAATACACCAACCAAAAGGACTACTCTTAGTAATAGTACTACTTTTATTACTACTACTACTATAATTACTACTACTACTACTACTAACATTACTACTACTGCTATTACTACTACTACTACTTCTTCTACTAGAACTACTACTACTAATAATAACATTACTACTACTGCTATTACTACGACTACTACTTCTTCTACTAGAACTACTGCTACTACTACTATTACAACTACTATTTCTACCACTACTATTACTACTTCTATGACTACCATTACTGCTCTTACACTATGACAACTGCTACTACAGCTACTACTACTACTTCTTCTTCGACTACTACTAATACTACTATTACTACAACTACTGCTACTATAACTACTACTACTACTACCACTCCTACTACTTCTACTACTACTCCTCCTACTACTACAACAACAACAACTACTACTACTCCTACCACTACTACTATTACTACTATTACTACAACTACAACTACGACAAGACCAACTACTTCTAGTACTATAACAACAATTACTAGGACTACTTTTACTGCTGCTGCTACTACTACTACTACTACTACTACTAGAACTATGACTGCTATTACTGCTACTACTACTACTACTACTACTATTATTACTAATACTACTACTACTACTACTACTATTACTAATACTAGTACTGTTACTACTACTATTACTCCTAATGCACCTACTACAACTACTACTATTACTACCACTAATACTACTATTACTGCTGCTACTACTACTACTAAAACTTTTATTATTATTAGTAGTAGTAGTAGTACAACTACAACAACTACTACTGCTACTATTACAGCTACTACTTCTACTGCTACTCCTACTCCCACTTTTTTTAATCCTACTACTACAACTACTACTATTACTAATACTGCTGCTACAACTATTGCTACTACTACTATTAGTAGTAGTACTACTTCTACTTATACTATTACTGCTACTATTACTACTACTACTACTTTTACTACAACAACAACAACTACTACTATTACTACTACTACTCCTCATCCTCCTATTACTACTACACATACTACAAATACTACTATTACTACTGCAACCCCTACTCCTATTACTACACCTACGACTAGTCCTACTACTACTACAACTACTATTACTACTACTACTCCTACTACTATTAATTCTACTATTACAACTGCTACTCACACTACTATTGCTACTCCTACTACAACTCCTTCTACTACTACTACTACTGCTCCTTCCACCACCACTACTACTGTTACTATTAGTACTACAACAACAACTACTACTACTATTACAATTACATCTACTACTATTACTACTACTCCTACTACTAATACTGCTACTGCAAATACAACTACTACTACTGCAATAATTACTACTCCTACAATTCCTACTGCTAGCACTACTACTCCTACTACTACTACTACTATGACTACTACAACTACTACTACTACTACTACTACAACACCTACGACTACTGCTACTGCTGCAACCTCCACTACGACTGCTACTACTGCAACTACTACTACATCCACTACATCTACTACTGCTACTACAACTACACTAATAGTACAACTTCTATTTCTAGTACTAATCCTTCTCATATGGCTACTACTATTATTACTACTAATACTACAACTACTACTACTACTTCTACTACTACTGCTGCAGCTCCGACTACTTCTGCCACTTCCACAAGTGCTACTGCCACTACTACTAGAATTGCTAATAGTATTACTACTACTACTACTATTACTACTGCCACTACTACTTCTTGTACTGCTGCTCCTACTACAACTACTGCTCCTAATAGTACTACTACTATTATTGCTACTACTACTCCTACTATTACTACTACTATTACTCTGTTATTGCTTTATATCCTACTCGTATTATTACTCCTACTTCTACTCCTACTATTAGTACTACTAGTAAAACTACTACAACTCCTACTACTACTACTACTATTACTATTGCTACTGCTATTACTATTGCTACTGCTATTACTACTGCTACTCCTACTCTTATTACTACTACTACTACTACAATTACATCTACTACTATTACTATTATAATTAGTAGGAGTAGGAGTAGTACTACTACTACTACAAGAACTACTACTGCTACTGCTATTGCTACTACTACAACTACCAATCCCACTATAACTACTACTTTGACTACTACTGCTACTACTATTACTATTACTGGTACTACTTGTACTACTACTACTAATAATAATAATGATAATAATAATACAAATACTACTTCTACAACTGCTACTACTACTATACTACTATGACTACTACCTTTACTACTACTACTACTAGTGCTACTACTGGAACTACTACTATGAATACTACAACTACTACTACAGCTGCTACAACTACTAATACTACTACTACTTCAACTATGACAAATACTTCGACTATTATTGCTACTACTACGACTACTACCATCTCCACTACTACTACTACTTCTACTACTACCACACTACTTCTACAACTAGTTGTACTACAACTACTCCAACAATTGCTACTACTACTACTACTGCTACTATTACTACTATTACTATTACTACTACAGTTATTGCTACTGCTATAGCTATTACCATTACCACCTCTACTACTACAAGTACTACGACTACTACAACTAATATGACTGCCACTACTACTATTACTGGTACAACCACTACTATTACTACTACTATTACTACTATCACTACTACTAATGCAACTACTACTTCTACTACTATTCCTACTACTACTAGTAGTACTACAACAACTACTACTACCACTACTGCAAATGCTACTACTACTACTAATACTACTAGTGATACAACTACTTCTTCTTCTACTACTAGTAATACTACTATTACTAATACTAATACTACGACTACAACAACTACAATAACAACTACTACTACTGCTACTACTCCGACTCCAACTGCTATTATTCATACAACTACCACTGCTACTCCTACTAGTACTTCTACTATGACTACGACTACTACATCTACTACTACTACCACCACCACCACTTCTACAACTACAACAACAACAACTACTACTACTACTACTCCTCCAACTACTAGTACAACTATTACTTATACTACTACTGCTGCTACTACTACTATTACTGTTACTCCTACTATTCCTACTACAACTTCTGCTAATACAACTATTACAACAACTACTTCTAATGCTGCGGTAGCTACAACTACTTTTGCAACTACTTCAGCTACTACTACTCTTATTCCTGCGACTAATACTACTACTACTACTATTACGACTACTGCTGTAACTATTGCTACTTCATCTACTACTACTACTCCTACTACTCCTACTACTGCTACTAGTACTACTACAACTTCCACTACTATGGCTACACTACTATGACTACTACTACTACTACTACTACTACTACAACTACTACTATTGCTACTATTATTTGTACTACTACTCCTCCTGCTACTACTATTGCTACTATTATTTGTACTACTACTCCTCCTGCTACTACTACTGCTACTATTATTTGTGCTACTACTACTCCTGCTACTACTACTACTATCACTACTACTTCAACTACTACTACTACTACTCCTACTACTACTACTACGACGACTACTACTACTACTACAACAACAACAACTACTACTACTAGTATAATTGCTACTAGTGGTACTACTACTACTAATACTAACACTACTACTAGTTCTACTACTACTACTATTACAATTCCTACACCTACTCCTACTACTATGGCTACTACTACTCCTACTCCAACTCCTATTGCTGCTACTACTCCTGCTACTTCTACTACACTTATTGCGATTACTACTACGCCTACTACTACTCCTATTCCAACTCCTACTACTACTGCTGCTACTACTACTGCCACTAATACTACTACCACAAGAATAACAACATCTACTACTATAGCTACTGGTTATACTACTAATACAATTGCTACTACTACTACTACTACTACTAATTCTAACACTCCTCCTTCTACTACTACTACTACAACTCCTACTACTACTACTCCAACTACTACAACTACAAACACTCCCAAAACATCTACGACTACCTACTAGTCCTAACACTCCTACAACTTCTATGACTAGAACCCCTACTACTACTACAACAACTAAACTCCTACTATTACTACTACAACTACAGTTGTTGCTGCTGCTACCATTACTACTACTGTTGCTACAATTAGTACTACTACGACTACTCCTACAACATTAACTAC
>RXID01021572.1:0-28725 GCA_005019695.1 Trichopus zeylanicus subsp. travancoricus
CTACGACTCCAACTCCAACACATACCACTATCTCTACTACTACTACCCCAAACACTCCTACTACTACTACTATTTCAACGACTACTACTGTTACTGCTATTGCCACTACTACTACTACTACTATTCCTAATACTACTACTACTAGTCCTCCTACTATGGCTACTACTACTACCACTCCTTCTCCTACTAAGACTACTACTACTAGTATAACTGCAACTATTGCTACTCCTTCCACTACATCTACTACTAGTACAACTACGAATACTACTACTACAACAACTTCTACTACTACAACAACTATGAATACTATCACTACGACAACTTCTATTACGGCGGCTGCTACTACAGCTGCTGCTACAACTATAATTACTACTACTATTACTAGTACTACTACTACAACTACTACTACTATTCCTACTCCTATTCCAATTACTGCTACTTCTATTACTCCTACTACTACTAATACTACAGCTACTATTGTAGTAGTGGTTGGAATACTAGTAGTTGCAGTTGTACTATTAGAGTAGCAGTAGTTGTTGTTATTATAGTAAGAGTAGGAGTAGTAGTTGTTGTAGTAGGAGTCAGAGTAGCAGTCGTAGTTGTAATAGTAGAAGAAATAGCAATAGTAGTCGTAGTAGCAATAGTAGTACTAGTAGTGGTTGTTGTCATAGTAGTTGTAGTAGTAAGAGTAGCAGCAGCAGCAGCAGTAGTAGTAGTAGTGGTAGTAGTGGTAGTTGTAGTGGGAGCGACGGCAGTAGTACCAGTAGTAGTAGTAGTAATAGTAGTAGTAGTAGTGATAGTAGTAGTAGTTATTGTTATTGTAGTAGTAGTGGTAGTAGTAGTAGCAGCAGTAGTAGTAGTTATTGTTGTTGTAGTAGTAGTGGTAGTAGTAGTAGCAGTAGTAGTAGTAATAGTAGTAGTAGTAGTAGTAGTAGTAGTAGTAGTAGTAGTAGTAGCAGTAGGAGTATAAGTAGTTGTGGTAGTAGTAGTAGTAGTAGTTGTTGTAGCAGTACCAGGTGCAGTAGCATTAGTTGTTGTAGTAGTAGTAGGAGTGTTCAGAGTTGAAGTATTAGTATGAGTAGTAGTAGGAGTAGTTGTTGTAGTAGGAGCAGTGGTAGCAGTCGGATTAGTCGTAATAGTAGTAGTAGTAGAGTTGTAGTAGTAGTAGTAGTAGTTGTTGTTGTTGTTATTATAGTACGAGTAGTAGTAGTAGCAGAAGGTGTAGGATTAGGAATAGTAGTAGGAGTTGCAGTTGGAGTTGTTGTATGAGTTTGAGTAGTAGTTGTGGTAGTAGTAGTAGTAGCAGCAGTTGTAGTAGTGGCAGTAGTAGTAATTGTCATCGTAGTAGTAGCAGCAGTAGTGGTAGTAGTAGTACTAGTAAGGGTTGTAGTAGTTGAAGTTGTATGAGTGTTAGGAGTAGTAGTAGGAGTAGAAGTAGTAGTAGTAGGAGTTGAAGTTTTAGTAGTAGTAGTAGTACTTGAGGTAGTTGGAGTGTTAAGAGTAGTAGTAGTAGTAGAACAAGAAGTAGTAGTAGTAGTAGGAGTAGTTGTATAGTAGTTATTGTTTTGTTATTTTTGTTTTGGTAGTAGTAGTAGTAGTTCTTGTAGTTGGAGTAATAGTGGGAATAAGAGTTGGAGTAGGTGTAGTAGTAGTAATAGTTGTAGTGGAAGGACTAGTAATAGCAGTAGTAGTAGTTGTAGAAGTATTTCTTATAGAGGTAGCAATAGCAGCACCAGTAGTAAAAAACAACAATAGCAGTAGTAGAAGTTGCTACAGTAGTGGCAGTTGTTTTAGTAGGAGTAGTAGTAGGAGTGGAAGTTGGAGTTGGAGTTATAGTAGGAGTTGTTGTAGTTGTAGTGGTACTAGTCGGAGTAGTAGTAGTAGATGTTGTACATGTGGGAGTAGTAGTAGCAGAGGTAGTAGATGAAATGGTAGTGGTATACTAGTAGTAGTAGTAATAGTAGTAGTGGAAGTAGTAGTAGTAGTACTGGAAGTAGTAATAGTAGTCGTAGCAGTAACAATAGTAGCAGTAGTAGTTGTTGTAGTAGTAAGAGTTGAAGTTGTAGTATGAGTACTAGTAGGAGTTGTAGTTGTTGGAGTAATGGTAGCGACAATAGTATTAGGAGTAGCAGTAATTTTAGTAGCAGTTGTAATAGTAGTAGTAGTGGCAGCAGTAGGATTTGTGGCGGTAGTAGTAGGTGTTGTAGTTGTAGTATTAGTAGTTGTGGTTGTAGTAGGAATAGCAGAAGCTTGAGGAGCTGTAGTTGTAGTAGTAGCAGCAGTAGCAGTTGTAGTAGTCATTGTAGTATTAGCTGCAACAGAAGCAACAGAAATATTAGTAGTATTAGCAGTAGTAATAGGAATAGTAGTAGTAGTAGTAGTAGTAGTAGTAGGAGTAGTATTGGCAGTAGGAGTTGGAGTAGGAGTAGTTGTAGTAGTAGTACTTGTAGGAGTAGTAGTTGTATTAGTACGAGTTGTAGTAGGAGTAGTAGTAGGAGTTGTAGTTGTTGGAGCAGTGGTAGCAGAAGTAGTGGTCGGCGTAGTAATAGCAATAGCAGTAGTAGTAGTAGTAGTAGTAGTAGTAGTAGTAGCATTAGCAGTAGTAGTAACTGTAGTAGTAGGTGTAGTAGTTGTCGGAGAAGTAGTTGTCATAGTAGTTGTAGGAGTAGCAGTAGTAGTAGGAGTAGCAGTTGAAGTAGTAGTAGTCGTCGTTGTAGTGTAGTATTAGTATTGTTAGTGTAGTAGTAGCAGCAGCAGTAGTAGTAATATGGTATTAGCTCGCAGTAGTAGCAACAGTAGTAGTAGTGTTAGTAGTTGTAGTAGTAGCAGTGGTTGTTGTTGTAGCAGTAGTAGTAGTCGTAGTAGTACTAATAGTAGTAATAATAGTTGTAGTTGTTATTGTAGTAGTAGTAGTTGTCATAGTAGTAGTAGTACTTAGAGTTGTAGTTGGAGTTGTAGTTGTTGGACTTGTGGTAGCAGCAGTCGAAGTTGTTGTATTAGCCGTAGGAGTTGGAGTAGTAGGAATAGTAGTAGTAGTAGTAATAATAGTAGGAGGCGTAGTAGTATGAGTAGTACCAGTAGTTGTAGTAGGAGTAGGAGTTGGAATAGTAGTATATGTTGTAGTAGTAGTAGTAGGAATAGAAGTAGTTATAGCAATAGTAGTTGTTATAGTTGTAGTTGTAGTAGTGGTCGGAGGGGTAGTTGTAGCTATAGTAGTAGTAGTGGTAGTAATATTGGATGTAGTTGTAGTAGTAGCAGCTGCGTAGTAATAGTACTAGCAGTAGTTGTTGTTGTTGTAGTAGCGGAAGTAGTAGTTTTAGTAGCAGCAGTGCAGTGTAAGCAGTAGTAGTAGTTGGGCTAAAAGTAGTATTAGTAGTAGTAGTAGTAGTAGTAGTAGTAGAAGTAGTAATTGTAGTATTAGTAGTAAGAGCAGTAGAAGTACTAGTAGTGGTACTAGCAGTAATAGCAGCATCAATATTAATAATAGTGCTAGTAGTACTAGTAGTAGTAGTTGTCTTAGCTGTAGTAGTAGGAGTAGTATTAGCAGAGTAGTAGCAGTAGTAGTAGTAGTAGTAGAAGTAGTAGCAGTTGTGGTAGTAGTAGTACTAAAACTTGTAGTAGTAGTAATAGTTGTCGTAATAGTAGTAGTAGTTGGAATTGGAATAGAATTAGTAGTAGTTGTAGTGGTAGCAATAGTATTAGTAGGAGCAGTAGTCACAGTTGGAGTTGGAGTCGGAGTAGTATTAGCATTAGCAGTGGTAGCAATAGACAAGTAGCAGTAGGAGTTATAGTACTAGCTATAGTAGTAGCAGTTGTGTTAGTGGCAGCAACAGGAGTAGTAGTAGTAGGAGGAGGAGGAGGAGGAGTAGTAGTAGTAGGAGGAGGCGTAGTAGTAGTAGTAGTACTAGTAGTAGTAGTTGTAGTAGTACTAGTAGTAGCAGTAGTAGTAGTTGTAGTAGGAGTAGTGGAAGTAATAGTAGTAGCTGCAGTAGTAGTAATAGTAGTAATAGTAGTAGTACTAGTAGCAGCTGTAGTAGTAACAATAGTAGTAGTTGTAGCAGTAGTTGTTGTTGTAGTAGTAGTAGTAGTAGTTGTAGTAGTAGTAGTAGGAAAAGTAGGTGTAGGAGTAGGAGTTATAGCAGTAGCAGAAGTATGAGTCAGAGTTAGAGTAGTAGGAGTAGTAGAAGCAGTAGAGATAGCAGTAGTAGGAGTTGGTGTGGGAGAAGTAGTAGCAATAGTAGCTGTACTAGTAGTTGTTGTACTAGTAGTATTAGTAGCAGTAGTAGCCGAAGCAGCAGCAACAGAAGTAATATCAGAAGTATTAGTATGAGTAATAGCAGTATTAGTGTAGTAGTAGGAGTAGTAGCAATAGTAACAATTGTACTTGTAATAGAAGTAGTAGTAGTAGTGGTACTAGCAGAAGTAGTACTTGTGGTGGTAGTAGTAGTAGTTGTGAAAAGAGTAGTGGGAGTTATAGTAGTAACAGTAGTAATAGTAGTAGTAAAAACAGTAATTGTAGTTATAGTAGTAACAGTACTTATAGATGTTGTAGCAGTAATTGTTATAGTAGTCAGAGTAGCAGTAGGGTTGGAGTTGGAGAGGGAGTAGTAGTAGGAGTTAGTCGTAGTAGTAGTACAAGTAGGAGTAGTCATAGTAGTCATAGTAGTAGGAGTAGGTGTAATAGTAGTTGTATTAGTGGTGGTAGTAGTAGTAGCAGTAGTAGTGCAAGGAATAGTAGTACAAGTGGTACTAGAAGTAGTATTAGTAGTTGTACAAGTAGTAGTAGTAGCAGTAGTAGGAGTACTCGTGGTAGACGTATTTGCAGTAGTTGTAATAGTAATAGTAGTAGTAGTCATTGTAGTAGCAGTAGTAGTAGTAGCAGTTGCTGTTGTAGTAGTTGTAGTAGTAGCAGTAGTAGCAGTTGATGTAGTGGTAGTAGTAGTATCTAAAGGAGTAGTATTAGTTGTTGTAGCAGCAATAGTTGTACAAATAGGAGTAGTTGTAGTAAAAACGGCAACAGTAGTAGTAGCTGTGGTAATAGTAGTAGTGGTAGTAGTAGTAGTCAAAATAGTAGTAGTCAGAGTTGTTTATGTAGTAGTACTAGTACTAGTAGTAGTATTACTAATAGTAGTAGTACTAGTACTAATAGTTGTAGTGGTAGTAGTTGCAGTAATAGGAGTAGCAATAGTAGTATTAGTTGTACGAATTTTAGCAGTGGTGGTAGTTGTAGTAGTAATAGCAGTAGTAGTAGGAGGAGGAGGAGGAGGAGGAGTACTAGTAGTAATAGCAGTAGCATCAGTAGTAATCTTAGTTGTTGTAGTAGTAGTAGTAGTAGTAGCTGTAGCAGTAACAGTAGTAGTAGTTATAGTAGTAGTAGTTGTTGTTGTTGTTGTCGTAGTAGGAAAAGTAGGAGTAGGAGTAGGAGTTGTAGCAGTAGCAGAAGTATGAGTTAGAGTTAAAAGTAGTTGGAGTAGGAGAAGAAGTAGCAGTAGTAGTAGTTGCAATAGTAGTAGTATTAGTAGTAGTATTAGTAGTTGTAGTAGTGATAGTAGTAGAAAGAGCAATAGTCGGAATAGTAGTTGGAGGAGTAGCAGTAGTCGTAGAAGTAGTAGCAGTAGTAGTAATAGTAATAGTAGCAACAGTAGTAATAGTAGTAGTAGGAGTAGTAGTCGTAGTAGTAGTAATAGTAGTAGCTTTAGTAGTAGTAGTAGTAGTAGTAGCTTTAGTAGTAGTAGTAGTAGATGTAGTTGTAGTTGTTGTTGTTGTTGTAGTAGTAGTAGAAAAAGTAGGAGTAAGAGTTGTAGTTGTAGTAGTAGCAGAAAAAGTAGGAGTAAGAGTAGGAGTTATAGTAGTAGCAGAAGTAGCACTAGTAGTAGTTGCAATAGTAGTAGGGGTTTTAGGAAGAGTAGTAGTAATAGTTGTAGTATTAGTAGTGGTACTAGTGGTAGTAGTAGAAATACCAGTAGCAAGAAGAGTAGTAGTTGCAATAGTAGTAGTCATAGTAGTAGTAATAATAGGAGAAATAGCAGCTGTAGCAGTTGTAGTAGAAGTAGTAGTAATAGTAGTAGTAGTAGTAGTTGTCGTAGTACTAGTAGTTGTAGTAGTAGTAGTTGTCGTAGTACTAGTAGTTGTAGTAGTAGTAGTAGCAAGAGTAGCAGTAGTAGCTAGAGTGGTACTAGTCGAAGTGTTAGTTGCTGTAATAGTAGCAATAGTAATTGGAGTAGCAGTAGCTGTAGTAGTGACAGTAATGCAAAAGCAGAAGCAATAGTAGTAGTAAGAGTGTTAGTAGGAGTAGTAGTAGGAGGAGTAGTAGTAGTAATTGTCGTAGTAATAGTAGTAGTAGTAGTAGTATTAGTAGTAGTAGTGTTAGTGTTTGTAATAGTAGTACTTGTAGTAGTAGTAGTTGGAGGAGGAGGAGTAGTAGTAGTAGTAGTAAAAATAATCACTACTAGCACTACTGCAACTGGTACTACTACTGCTACTACAATTATAACCAATACTACTGATACTAATACTACTACAACTATTACTATTGCTGCTGCTCCTACAACTACTACTACAATTGCTGCAACTACAACAACTACTACTACTACTTCTACTGCTATTGCGACTACTCCAACTTCTTCCACTAGAACTACTACTACTTCGGCTAATACAATTACTGCTACTACTACGGATACTACTATCATTATCACTACTACTATTACTACTACTAGTACTACTGCTGCTACCATTGCTACAACTGTTACTATGGCGACTACTACTACTTCTACCAGAACTTCTATGAATGCTACTACTGCTACTATTATTGCTATTGCTATAACTACAACTGCTGCTATAACTACTACTTCGACTGCAACTGCTACTGCTGCTACTGCTACTATAGCAACTGCTACTACTACTAGATTACGAATAGTACTTCTATTTGCGGTACTACTATAACAATTGCTACTACCACCACTACTACTATTACTACGACTGCTACTACTACTACTAGTATCACTACATCTACTCCTACTATTACTGCGATTGCTACTTCTACAATGGCTATTACTACTACTGCTACAACGATAACTGCAATCGCTACTACTACCGCTACTACTGCTACTACACTACCGCTACTATAGCTATTGTCGCAACTACCACAACAACTACTACTGTTGCTGCTACTACCGCTACTACTTCTCCTACTACTATTGCTACTACTACAGCTACTGCCACTTCTACGACTGCTGCTCCAAATAACACTACAGCTGCTATTGCTACTACTGCTACGACTAGTATTACTGCTACAGCTGCTACTGGTACTACTACTATGAATACTAGTACTTCTACTACTGTTACTACTATTGCAAATATTGCTACCACTACTTCAATTGCTACTACTGCTCCAGTTGCTACTTAAATTACTATTAGTAATATTACTACTACAACGGCTACCACTACTGCTGTCACTACAGCTACTTCCCCTACAACATTTACTACTGCTACTACTACTTCCACTACTACTGCCACTACTACTACTGCTACTCCAACTAATACTATTGTTCCTACAACCACTACTGCTATAACTAGTATTGCTACTACTACTTCTAGGTACAACTATTACTACTACTACCACTACAGCTACTACTAATACAACAACAAAAACTAATGCTACTACTACTACTACTACTATGACCACTCCTACAACAATAATAACTACTACAATTGCAACTTCAACAACAACGACAACGACAACAACAACAACAACTACTACTACTAATGCTAGAATTACTCCAAATGCTACTACTACTAGTACTACTGCTGCTGCTACTACTACTACTACAGCTACGACTACTACTGTCATTACTACTACTTCTCCTCCTGCCATTAATAATGCTACTACAACTCAGACTACAACTACTCTACTCCAACTAATACTACTGCTTCTACTACTACTATTGCTACTAATAGTATTACTGCTACTACTTCAACTATTGCTACTACAACTACTATAATTAGTTCTATAACTATTACCACTACTGCAAATACTTCTACCACTTCTTCGACTGCTACTACTACTACAACAACAACTAGAACTACTACAGCAACAACTACTTCTACTGCTTCTACTATTATTGCTGTTACTACTACTGCTACAACTACTACTCTGACTCCAACTAATACTATTGCTGCTGCTGCTACTACTGTTGCTATGAGTATTAATAGAACTACTTCTACTACTACAACATATCTACTACAACTACTTCAGCTACTATTACTTCTTCTACTACGACTACTAGTGCTACTAGAAGGTCCACTCCTTCTACTACTATTACTACTACTACTACAAATACTACTTCTACTTCAACTACTACCACTATTGCTACAACGGGTGCTACTGCTACTTCTGCTACCACTACTTCAAATGCTATGACTACTTCTATTGCTACTGCAATAACTACTACAAATACAACTACATCTACTACTATTGTTACTGCTGCAATTGTTGCAACAACAAATACTACTACTGCTACAACTACTACAATTACTATTACTGCTACTTTTACTATTGCTATTGCTACAACTACGACTACTACTACTATTACAACTACTGTTACTACTAATGTTACCAATACATCAACAAATACTACTACCACTACTAATGCTACTACTACCTCTTCTATAACAATAATAACTGCTAATACTATTACTTCTTCTACAAGAACAACTGCTGCTGCTGCTGCTGTTACTGCTATTGCTACTACTGCTGCTACTGCTGTGACTCCTACAACTACAACAACCACTACTGCGACTCCTACAACTATTACTACTGCTACTACTTTTACTACTACTATTATTGCTACTCAAACTAATACTAATGCTGCTACTAGTATTACAACAACTATTTCTACTACTAGTACTAAAACTACTACTACTACTTCCACTGCTACAACTACTGCTGTTACAACAACAACAGCTACTACTACTACAACTACTATTAATACTACTACCACAACTACAACTACTTCTATTACTACTATTACTATCGCCACTTCTACTGCTACAAGCACTACTGTTGCTACTGTTACAACTACTGCTACTAGTCTAACTCCAACTACAACTACTACTGCTACTACAACTTCTATTACTTTGGCTACTACTACGACTGCTACTATAACTACTACTACCACTATTGTTGTTGTTGTTGCTACTACTACTGCTGCTGCCGCTGCTGCTGCTGCTACTACTACTACTACTACAACAACAACTACTACTACGACAACTACTACTACTATACTACTACTGCTACTAATGCTACTGCTACTACTACTACTACTACTACTACTACTACTACTACTCCTACTCCTCCTCCTCCTCCTCCTCCTCCTGCTACTACAACTGCTACTATACTACTACTACTACTACTACTACTACTACTACTACTACTACTACTACGATAACTACTACTTCTACTACTACTACTACTGCTACTACTACTGCAAATACTACTACTACTACTACTACTACTCCCTCTGCTACTACAGCTACTACTGCTACTACTACTACTACTCTGGTTATTACGACAACTGATCCAACTGCGGCAACTGCAACTACTACGACTACAAGTACTAGGGCCACTATCGCTACTATTGCTACTAGGGCTACTAATACTACTGCAACTATTACTGCTACTAATACCACTACTAATACTGCTGCTACTACTACTACAATTACTGCTAATGCTACTAATACCTCTCTTCCTTCTGCTACTGCGACGGCTACTGCTACTGCTGCAGATACTACTACTACTACTACTGCTACTACACCTCTACTACTACTTCTGTTGGCACTACTTTGACTGCTACGATTGCTACTTTTGTTACTACTAGTACTCCTGTTACTACTACTACTGAGGCTACTACCACTTCTACTACTCCTGCTGCTACTATTACTACTACTACAACTATTACTACTACTACTTCACCTACAACTATTACAATTGCTGCTATAACTGCTACTACGACTTTTGTTGCTTCAACTAATACTATTGCTGCTATTGCTACTACTCCTACTAATAGTTTGGCTACTACTACCACGATTACTACTACTACTACTACTACTACTACTACTAGTACTACTTCCACTACTCCAACTAATACTACTCAAACTACTACTCCTACTCATACTCCTGCTACTACCAATACTGCTACCACTAGTGCTACTACTACTGCTACTACTACTACCACCACTATGGCTACTACTATTACTACAACTGCTGCTGCTACTATTGAGAATACAACTGCTTCTGCGACTACTACTACAACTGCTACTATTACTACTACTACAACAAAAACAACTACTGCAACTCCTACTCCTACTACTTCTATTGCGACTACTACTACTACTACTACTACTTTTACAGCTACTAATATTACAAATTCTACTGCTACTACTATTACTACTACTGCTACTTCTGCTGCTACTACTACTACTATTGCAATTGCTACTACCACTACTAATTCTACTACTACTACTTATCATATTACAACTAGTACGACTACTTCTACTACTATTATGGTTACTAGTACGGCTACTAGTTCGGCTAATACTGCTAAGACAACTACCATTACTACAGCTAGTACTACTACTGTTACTGTTACTGTTACCAATAGTACAACTATAATTACTCCTACTACTACTACTGCTACTATTACTGCTACCACTGACACTCCTACTAATACTACTAATACTGTGACAACTAGTACTACTATAGCTACTACTGCAATTACTACTGCTGCTACTGTCGTAGCTACAGCTGCTACTACTACTACTTCTACTGCTACTGCTATTACTTCTTCTATTGCTGCTGCTACTATTACTCCTCTGATTACTACAATAATTATTATTACTACTACTTCTACTACTACTACTACTACTTCTACTACTATTGCTATAACTATTACTATAATACTAATACTGCTACTACTACTACTATTTCCGCTACTTCTATTGCTAAAGCTACAACTTTTGCTACTACAACTACTGCTACTCCTACTAATAATACAACTGCTATTATGACTACTTCTACCAGTTGTATTACAAATACTACTATTACTACAACAACTACTACTACATCTAATATTATTACTACTGCTATGAGGGCTACTCTTCTGCTGCAATTATGGCTAATTTTGTTACTATTGCTACCACTGCTATGACTGCTACAACGGCTACTTTTGCTCCTACTATTACTGCTACATTTACTAATCTTACTACTATAGCAACTACTACTACCACTACTGCTACAACAACTACTACTGCTAATACTACTACTAATACTACTATTACTGCCACTACTGCTACTGCTGCTACTACTACTCCTACTACTACTGCTGCTGCTAGTGTGACACCTACTACTTTTCTGACAACTACTACTTCAGATACTACTGCTGCTGCTGCTGTCGTTGTTACTGCTACAATTGCTGCTACTACGGCTATTATTGTTGCTGGTACTAATACTACTGTTAATACTACTAATACTACTGCTACTGCTACTAGTACTACTGCGACTACTACTATTACTACTACTACTGCTGCTACTACTGCTACTACTACTACTACTACTAGTACTAGTACTAGTGCTACTGCCACTAGAACCACCTTTGCCACAACGACAATTACAGCTACTACTATTATGGTTACTGCTCCTACTACTGCTTCTACTTCTACTACAACTACTACAACTACTACTACAACTACTGTAACTCCAACTACTATTGCTTCTACTGCTACTACTAGCACCACCACCACCACCACCACTACTACTACTACTACTTTTGCGGCGACAAATACTACTAATTCTACTACTACTACTATTACTGCTACTGCTACTTCTGCTGCTATTACTACTACTATTGCCACTGCTACTACTACTAATTCTACTACTACTAGTTATCATATTACTACTACTACTAA
Source organism: Trichopus zeylanicus subsp. travancoricus (assembly GCA_005019695.1). Classification (NCBI taxonomy): domain Eukaryota; kingdom Viridiplantae; phylum Streptophyta; class Magnoliopsida; order Dioscoreales; family Dioscoreaceae; genus Trichopus; species Trichopus zeylanicus. Next base: position 11,962 of record RXID01021572.1, read on the forward strand.
TACTACTTCAACTAATACAACTACTGCTAATACTACTACTACTACCTCCACTACTATTACGGCTATTGGTACCACTACTACTTCTGCGAATACTGCTAATACCGCTACCATTGTTCCAGCTATTACTACTATTGCTACTACTACTACTACCACTCCTACTACTTCAATTACTAATACTACACCTACAACTACTGCTGCTGCTCCCACTGCCACTCCTGCTACTACTACTACTACTATTACAACTAGTACTACTACTACTGCTACTACGGCTACTACAACAAGTATTACTTTCACTGCTACTACTGCTGCTGCTACAACTGCTTCTACTGCTGCTACTACTATTACTCCACCGATTACTACAATAATTATTACTACTACTACTACTACTTCTTTTGCTATTGCTACTACTACCACTTCGGCTACTTCTATTACTATACCTACAACTTTTGCTACTACAACTACTGCTACTCCTACTAATACCATAGCTGCTATTATGACTACTTCTACCACTAGTATTACAAATACTACAACTACTGCTACTACTACTACTACTTCTACTACCATTACTTCTACTATTGCTACGATAGCTACTAATTTTGCTACTAGTGCTACTACAACCACTACTGCTGCCACAACTACTACTACAGCTACTACTACTACTACTACTACTACTACTAATACTACTGCTTCTGCTGCTGCTACTACTATTACTACTCCTGCTGCTACTGCTAATGTGACACCTACTACTTTTCTGACTACTACTACTTCTGCTACTACTGATGTTGCTGCTGCTTCTACTACTGCTACAATTGCTGCTACTACTGCTATTACTATTGCTAGTACTACTAATACTACTACTACTACTACTGCGACTACTACCATTACTACTACTACTACTACTACTACTACTACTACAAGTGCTACTAGCACTAGTACCTCCTCTACCACTACTACAATTACTGCTACCACTATTACGGTTAATGCTCCTACAACTACTTCTCGTTCAACTATTACTACTTCTATTACTTTTGCGACAACCACTACTGCTCCTACTACTACTACTAATACGACTCCTGCTACAACTACATTGCTCCTACAACTATGACTACTACTACTGCTGCTACTACTACTGCTACTGCTGCAACAACTACTACTACTGCTACTACAATTAATATTGAAACTACTACAAGGACTACTACTACTACTATTCCTACTACTACTATTGCTATTTCTGCTACTGCTACAAGTGCTACAACTACTATAACAAGTATAACTACTGCTACTATTGCCGCTACTACTACTACTAGTACTGCTACTACTGCTGCTACAACAAGTGCTACTACAACTTTTGCTACAACTACTACTACTACCACGACTACTACTATTGCTATTGCTACTAACACTTCTCCTATTTTTACTACCATTGCGACTACGACTTTTGCAACTGCTGCTGTTACTACTACCGGTAATGCTATTACAACAACACTACTATCGCTGTTGCTGTTGGCACTACTACTATTGCTACTACTACAACACTACTTCTACTATTGCAGTTGTCGCTACAACTCGTACCACTACAGCAACTACCGCTACTACTGCTACTACTATGACTACTACTTCTACTACTTCTACGACCAATAAAACTGTTCTAGCTACTACTACTGCTACAACAACTACTTCGCTTACTAGTATTACTGTTGATACTATTGATGCTGCTACTCCGAATAATGCTACTGTTGCTACTAATACTACTAATACTACTAATATTATTATTATTACTACTACTACTACAAATATTGCTACTACGACTACTACTTCTACTACTATTTTTACTACTACAACTACTAATATTACTACTACGGCTACGACCACTACTATTTCTGCTACTATGGGCTACTACTACATCCACAACCATGATTGTTGCGACTTCTCCTACAATTACCACTACTGCAACAAATGCGACTACTGCTACAACTACTATCACTAATATCACACCTACTACTACTTTTGCTACTACTACTACTACTGCTGCTAACGCTACTACTATTACTACTTTTACTACTATTGCTATACTTGCCAATACTACTACCACAGTTGCTACTACTAGTACCACTTCTACTACTACAACTACTACTAGGACTCCTGCTACTACTACTGCTACTGCTAATCCTACTACTACTGTTACTACTATTAATGCTACTACTATTAATTCTACAACTACGACTAGTACTACTATTCCTACTACTAATACTACTACAGCTACTGCTACAACTACTACTACCACTACTATTAATGCTATTGCTACAACTGCTATAGCTACCACTGCTACTACTATAACTACTGCTATTGCTACTACTACTACAACTACTTCTGTTACAGCAACTACTACTACTACAACTATAAGTACTTTCGCTACAGCTACTACTGCTGCTCCTACCCTGCTACTACTACTAATAATAATACTACTACTACTTTTACTATTACCCCTACAACTCCTAGTGCTACTACTACTACAACCGCTATGCCTACCACTTATACTACTGCTACAAGTACGGCTTCAACTACGACTACCCTACTACTACAACAACAGCTACTACTACTTTTACCATTAATCCTACTACTCCTAATACTACTACTACTACTATGACTACAATAACAGCGACAACAACTACTACTACTTCTTCTACTACTACTACTACATCTACTACTACTACTACTACTACTAGTACTACTACTTCAACTTCTCCTCCTTCTACAAGTACTCCTACTACTATTGCTCCGACTACTACTGCTACTACTCCTATTGTAACTACTACTACTACTACTACTAATACTACAACTACTCCTGCCACTACTTCAACTACTGCTACATTTACAAGTACTGCAACTGCTATGACTATGACCTCTGCTGCTACTACTACTACTACTAATATTGCTCCAACTACTACTACTATTGCTACTACTGCACCTACTATTCTTGCTAATACTACTACTACGGCCACCACAAATACTGCTGCTACTACTACTACTCCAACTACTACTACCACAATAACCACTACGGCCACTACTGATACTCGTGCAACTACTACTGCTACTACTACCACATCAACTACTACTACTACTACTACAAATACAAATACTACAATGTCTACTACTACTACTACAACTTCTTCTTCTCCTACTACTACTCCTACTGCTACTACTACTACCTCTCCAACTACTACCACTACTATTAGAACTACTACGACGCCTACTGGAAATACTGCTTCCACAGCTAGCATTATTACAACTACTAGTATTGTTGCAACTACCTCTACTATTACTATTACTACTACATCCCTTACTACTACTGCCGCTGCTACTACTATCTAAGATTGCTACTACAACAACAACAACAACTACTACTATTACTACTACTCCTACTATTGCTACTGCAACTACTACTATGATTGCTAGTAATACCACTACTGCTACTACTATGACTCCTACTACTACTTCTACTACTTACATGACTCCAACTACTCTAACTATTGCTACTACTACTACTGCTGCTGTTACTTCTGCTAATACTACTACTCCTACCACTAATACTATTGCTACCACTACTACCGTTGCTACCGCTTCTACTGCTACTACTCCAACTACTACTACTACTACAACCACTACTGCTACCTCTAATACTCCTCCTACTATTGCTACTAATACAACTTGCACTATGACTTCAGCTACTTTTACTCCTACTACTACAACTACTACTCCAGTTATTACATCTACTGCTACAACTGCTACTACCACTACTCCTACTACTACTACAACAATCACTGCTACTACTACTGCTAGAACTATTACTTCTACTACCACTACAACAACTATTCCTACAGCAACTGCTATTCCTACTACAACAAGTACTACTTCTACTAGTACTACTACTGCTACTGCAACTACAATTGCTGCTGCTGCTTCTACAATGATTACTATAACTACTCCTACAACCATTGCTACAACTTCTACAACAACTACCGCTACAACTTCTGCTACTACTATAACTACTATTGCTACTATTGCTACTACTACTACCACTATTGCAACAACTACTACTACAATGACTACTACTACTACTTCTATTACTGCTACTGCTACTGCTACTACTTTTACTATGACCACTACTTTGGCTACTACTATTGTACTACCACCACTACCACCACTACTGCCACTACTACAACTACTACTATAGCTACTATTACTGTTGCAGCTGCTACTACTACATCTGCTACTATTACTACTACTACAACTATTGCCGTTGTTGCTGCTCCTGCTACTCCTACTACTACCACAGCTACAACAACAACAACTACTTTTGCTACTACTACTACTACTTTTACTAGTAATACTACTATTACTACTATTGCTACTATTACCCCTACTACTACTCCTTCTTCTATGACTACTATTATAAATAATAATACTACTACTACTACTACTACTACTGCTACTACTATTACTACTAATATGACTACTGCTACAACTATGACAACAATTACTACTGCTATTGCTACTTCAAATGCGACTGCTGCCACTGCTGCTACTACTACTACAACTCCTACTACTACAACTCCTACTTCTACTGCAACAAATACTACTGCGAATACTACTAATATTACTGCTACAACTATGGCTACTCCAACTACTACTCCTGCTACTACTACCACTACTACTCCTACTACTACGAATACTACTGCTACAACTGCTACTACTACTGCTACTCCTAATACTACTCCTACTATTACTACTACTACTCGTACTACTAATGCTACTACAATTACAATTGCGACTACTACTACTACTACTACTACTACTACTACTACTACTACTACTACTACTACTACTACTACTACGACTACAACTACCACCAGTTCAACTACTACTACTACCGTTACTACTATTACTAATACTTTTGCTAATACTACTACTACTATTATTACTCTTACAACTATTACTGCTACTACTACTACTAATATTACTACAACTACTACAGCTGTAGCTTCCACTGCTACTCCTACGACTACTTCTACTACCACCACTACCACTATTCCTACTCATAGGACTACTACTACAACTACTACTACTGTTACTTGTACTACTTCTATCACAACTAATATTGCCGGTACTTCCACCCCTACTACTACTACTTCTACCACTACTGCTACAACAACAACAACTACTACTACTACTACTACTACTACTACTACTACTGCAACTAGTACTACAAGTATTGCTACTAGTACTACTACTTCTCCAACAACATCTACTCTTGCTATTGCTACAGTAACTACTACCATTGTAACTACTACTGCTGCTGCAGCTACTACTACTACTAATGCAACTTTTGCTGCTACTGCTTCTTCTATTACAGCTACTTCTACTACTATTATACCACTATTACTACTCCTACTACTACTAATACTCCTATTACTAATACTACTACCACAACTACAACTACCACTACAATACTACCACTACTACTATGACCACTGCTACTACTACAATTGCTACTGTTTCTACTACAACAACTATTACTACCACTACACCCACCATCACAACTACTATCATTACTATTGCTATTATTGCTATTGGCAACTATTTCACCTCCTACGACTACTACTGCAACTACTCCTACTACTACAACTACAACTACTACTGCTTCCACTATTAAATATTACTACTACTGCTGCAGCTGCTACTACTCTATTTCTCCTACCCTAACTGCAACAAATACTATTGCTGCTGCTACTACTATTGCTGTTATTAATACTACTACTATAGCTACTACGACTAGTCCTACTGGTTTTGTTATGAATATTACTACTTCTAATAATACCACTACTACTATTGCTACCACTGCTGCTACTAACACTACTACTACTACTACTACTATGGTTACCACAACTACAAATACTGCTACTCCTAGCACGACTTTTACAACTACTGTTACTACTACTACTACTACTACTACTATAACTACTTTTACTGCAGCTGCTACTACTACTACTACTACTACTATTACTAATACTACTACAGCTACTACTACTGCTGCTGCTGCTACTACGACTACTTCTACTATTACGATGACTATGACTACAATGACTACAACAAAAATAACTACTACGACAACTACTGCTGCTACTACTACTTGTACTACTACTATTACATCTGCTACTACTACTATTACTACTTCTACTATTAGGACTATTATTACTACTGGTACTACAACTACTGTTACTACTACATGTGCTACTACTACTTTTACTATTCCTACTACTACAACTACAACTGCTACTACTTTTTCCACTACTACCGCTACTACTACCACAAGTACTACTGCTACTACTATTACTACTGCTATTATTGCTACTACAACTACTATTGCTATGACTTCTACTATTACTACGACTGCTAGTGCTGCTACTACTACTACTATGCCTACTACTGCTACTGCTACTACTGCAACTATTACTATGACCACTACTACTAGTATTTCGGCTGCTCCTTCTACATCTACTACTACTACTCCTATTACTACTACAACAGCTGCAACAAGTTCTCCAGCTGCTACAACTAGTATTACTACTTCCACTACTAATGCTACTACTACTGCCACTACAAATGCTACTACCACAAATATAACTACTATTGTTGCTGCAACAGCTACTACTATTGATTCTCCTACTACTACTACTGCTGCTGCTGCTACCCCTACTGCTGCTGCTACTAACACTACTACTACCACCACTTCTACTACTACCACTACTACTACGGCTACTGCTCACACTATTATGGCTACTACTACTCATCATATCATACTACTACTACTATTGCTACTACTACAAATACTGCTACTATTGCTACCACTACAGCAACTACTATCATTGCTACTGCTATTACTACTACTACTATAACAATAAATAGTTTTGTTACTACTACTACTACTGCTACTACAACTACAACTACTACCACTCCAACCACCACGTCTACTACTTCAACTACTACTCAACTACCACTACTACTACAACTACTATTACTGCCACTACTTTAAGTACTATTACTACCGCTAGTTCTACTGCAAATCTTACTAGCACTACTACTACTATGACCACTACTACCACTTCTACTACTACTATAACTTCTCCTACTACTACAACTAGTACTAATACTTGTACTACTTCTCCAATAGCCACTACTACCGCTACTACTTCTACTACAACAACTTCTACTACTGTTACTACTACTACAGCTATAACTGCTCCTACAGCCATAACTACAACTACTATTATTGATAGTACTATTGCTGCTACCACTACTACTATTACTACTACTACTATTACTATAGCTATAACTACTATTGCTACCACTATAACTACTACTGCTGCTGTTACTACTATGACAACTGTTACTACTACTGCTACTAATACAACTACTTCTACTAATACCATTACTACTACTGCTACCACTACTACTACCACCACCACCACTACAACTACTACAGCTACCACTACTACAAATACTGCTACTCCAATTACTACTTATGCAACTACTTTTTCTACTACTACTACTACAACAACTACTACTCCTACTAATGATGTTGCTACTAATATTACTACTACAACTACTACTACCACTTCTGCTGCTGCTACTACTACTACTGCTGCTATTACTGTGACAACTATGATTACTATCATGACTACTACTGCTGTTGCTGTTGCTGCTGCTATTTACTAGTGCTACTACAACTCTTAGTAATAGTACTGTTGTTGCAGCTATAACTACAACTATTGCTATTACAACTACTACTGCTACTACTACTAGTACTACTACTACTGCTGCTACTACTAGGACTATTGCTGCTACAGCTACTACTACAACTATAACAACTTCTACTACTACTATAACTACAACTACTACAAGAACTAAAACAACAACAACAACTACTACTACAACTAGTACACCAACTACTACTACTAATAGAATGTCTACTACTCTGAATACTACTACTACTACTACTACTGATACCGCTACTACACCTAGTATTGTAGCCTCTACCACTACTACTACAACAACAACTGCTACTACTAGTACTACCCCCAGGAATATTTACGCTCTACTACAGCTTATACAACTTCTACTACTACTATAATAACTACAACTACCTCTACAACTATTGCAACTACCGTTACTATAGCTATTACTTATACTGATACTACTAGTACCTCTTCTGCTACTACTACTACTACTACTTCTCCTACTACTACTGCTAGTTCTACTACTACTACTACTACTACTACTACGACTACTACTACTACTGCCGCTACTATTACTACTACCAATAGTACTATAGCAGCTACTACTATTGCTACTACTAATATTACTTCTCCTGCTACTACTTCTTCTGCTACTATAACTACCACTGCTACAGCAGCTACTAGTACCATTACTAATACTGCTACTACCACTACTGCTACTACTTCTACTCTTACTACTAATACTACAACAACAACAACAAGAACTACTACTACTGCCACTACTTCTACTCTTACTACGACTACAACAACAACAACTACTACTACTACGGTTACTATAGCCACTACTGCTACTACTGCTACTATCACTACAACAGCTACTAATGCTGCTACTATCCTTCTACTACTTTTCCTACTAGTACTCTTTCTACTACTGCTACTACAACTACTATTACTACTCTGACTACTACTACTACTTCTACTGCTCGTTCTGCTACTGCTACAACTAGTAATACTACTACTAATACAACTACTATTAATCCTACTACTACTGCTAGAGCTATTACTACTATAATTAGTACCACTACTATTGTTGCTACTGCTACTGCTACTTCTTCTTCTTCTCCTACTACTACTACGGCTACTACTACTACTACGACTAAAAACACTACTACTACTACCACTACTATTACTACTACTACTACGACTATTGTTGTTGTTGATGCTGCTGCTACTTCAACCACTGTGGCTGCTACTAGTACTACTACTACTACTATTATAACTACTAATGCTACTAGGACCACTACCACTGCTGCTGCCACTAGTGTCGCGACTAATACTGCTACTACTGCCACTGCTACTACTACTACTACTATTACTACTACTACCGCATCTACTGCAACAACTAGCACCACCACAACTACTAATACTATTACTACTACTATTGCTGCTATTGCTACCACAGCTATTGGGGCTATGGCTGCTGCTACTACTACTGCAACCTCAATAACTACTACTATAATTACGACGACAACAACAACAACTACAACTATACTATAACTACTTCTACTATTATTGCTACTACTACTACTAAAAATCCTATTCCAACTCCTCCTACAACTACAACTGCTACTACTACTACAAGAACTACTACTATTGCTAGTACTTCTACTACTACTACAACTATAACTACGATAACTACTACTATTACTACCACTACTACTGCTGCTATTACAACTACTGGAACTATTAGTACCACTAATACTCCGGCTACTACTATAACTACTACTACTAGTACTATTGCTACTACTGCTACTACTACTGTAACTACTACTACCACTACTGATATTGGTACTGAACCAACTAATACAACAACAACAACAACAACAACAACAACAACTACTACAACTACTACTACTAAAACTACTACTCCTACTAGCACAACTACTACAACTACTTCTACTTCTCCTACTGCAACAACAACTACTTCTGAAACTGCAACTACTACTACTACTACTACTAGTACTACTACCACAAGAACTGCAACTACTATACTACAACTTGTATTAGTACTACTACTACTAGTATTGCAAGTACTACTACTACTACTAATACGAGTACTACTGCTACAATTAGTACTAATGCTACTATTTTTGCTACTACTATAATAGTATTACTTCACCTACTACTACTACTAGTACTACCTTTGCAACTACTACTACCACTACTACTACTACTTTTGCTCCCTACACAATGGCTGCAACCACCAGGATGACTACTACTATCCCTACTACTTCCACTGTTACTACTGCTACTACTGCAACTACAATTACTACTACTACTACAACTAATACTACTACAACAACTACTACTACTATTATTACTACTACTGCTACTGCTACTACTTCTCCTCCTACTACTGCTTCTATCACTTCTACTACTAGTATGGCAACTGCGACTGCTACTACTACTACATCTACTACCGCTACTGCTACCATTGCTACTACTGCTACTACTACAATAACTAGTAATGCTACTCCTACTGTAACTGCTACTACTACTCCTACTACTTCTACTGCTTCTACTGTGACTATTGCCACTACTATAACTACAACTGCTACTATGATTGCTATTACTATAGATGTTGTTACTACAACAACAACAACAATAACTACTACTACAACTGCTACTATTATTACTACTATTACTACTACACCCACATCTACTGCTAAAAGTATTACTGCTACTACTCATACTCCTACTACTGCTCCTACTAGTACTCCTTCTACAACTTCTACTGCTACTACTACTTCCATTACTACCATGATTACTACTACTACTTTTGCTGCTCATTCTGCTACTACTTCTGCTTCTGAAGCTACTATTATAACTATAATAATTTCTCATACTGCTACTACTACTACTACTAACACAAATGCTACTACTACTATTGCTATTGCTATTAATGATAATACTACTACTACTACTACTATTATTGCTACTGGTACTGCAAATACTAACACTTCTACTACTGCTACTACTACTAGAACAGCTACTCCTACTACTATAACTACTACAACTACTTCTACTACTATAACTACCAAAACTATTACTACTATGCCTGCTACAAGGATTGGTATGACTACTACAACTATTACAACTACTACTGCCACTACTGCTATAACTACTACAACAACAACAACTACTACTGCTATTGCAATTACAACTACTTCTTCTTCTACTACTACTACTATAACTATTGCTACTACCACTACTACTACTACTATTACTATTGCTACTACTACTGCTACCACTATTACTACTATTACTACTACTACTACTACTGCTAATGGTACTACTACCACTACTACTAGTACTACTACTACTACTACTGCTTCTACTTCTAACAATGCTACTCTAGTTACTACAATTGCAGCTACTGCTACTACTACTACTACAACAACTACTACTACTAGAACTAGAACTACAGTAATTACTAATGCTATTTCTCATAGTAGTAGTAGAAGCAGTAGCAATAGTAGAAGTATAGTAGTAGTAGTACTAGTAGTAGAAGTAGTAATAGTAATAATCATAGTAGTAGTAATTTTAGAAGTAGTAGTAATAATAGTCATAGCAGTTGTAGTAGAAGTAGTAATTGTAGTAGTAGTAGTAGCAACAGGAGTAGTAGAAGTGGTAGTAGTATTAGGAATAGTAGCAATAGTAGTAGTAGTAGTAGTAGTAGTAGCAGTAGTAATAGTAGTAATAGTAGTAGAAGTAGTAATAGGAGTCATAGTAGTAATAGTACTAGCAGTAACATTAGTTGTAGTATTAGCAGTAGTAGTTCCAGTAGCAGCAAAATAGGAAGTTGTAGTGGTAGTTGTAGTACTACCAGTAGTAGCAGTAGTAGAAGTACTAGTTGTATTAGTACTTGAAGTTGTACTAGTAGTAACAATTGCAGTAGTAGCAATTATGGTAGTAGGAGTAGCAGTTGTGGCAATAGCATTTGGAGCGATAGCTATAGTAGTAGCAGCAGTACCTACAGAAGTGGCAGTAGTACTAGTAGCAAGTAGTAGTAGTGGTAGTAATAATAGTAGTAGAAGCAGTTGTAGTAGTAGCAATAGCAATAGTTGTAGTATTAGTAGTAGCAGCAGTAGTAGCAGTAGTAACAGTAGTAGTTGTAGTAATAAAAGTAGTTAAAGTAGTAGGATTTGGAGTTGTAGTAGTTGTACTATGAGTAGTAGTAGTTGTACTAGCAGTGGCAGCAATAGTAGTAGTTATTGTTATATGAGCAGCAATAGGAATAATAGCTGCAGTTGTAGTAGTGCTAGCAGTTGTAGACGTAGTAGTAGTAGGAGAAGGAGGAGTAGTTGTAGTAGAAGCAGTAGGAGTAGTTGCTGGAGTAGTAGGAGTAGTAGTAGTAGTTGTAGTTGTAGGAGTAGTAGTAGTAGTTGTAGTAGTACTAGTAGTAGTCATAGTATACTATTAGTAGTAGCAGTTGCAGCAACAGCAGTGGCAATAGCAGTAGTAGCAGTAGTAGTAGCTGTAGTAGTAGTAGTAGTAGTAGTAGTAGTAGTGGTAGTAGTAGTAGTAGTAGTAGTGACAGTAGTAGTAGTAGCAATAGTCATAGTAGTAGCCGTAGTAGTAGGATTAGTAGTATTAGTAGTAGTAGTAGCAGCAGTAGTTGTTGTAGCAGTAGTTGTAGCAGTAAGAGTCACAGTACCAGTAGTTGTAATAGTAGTTATCGTTGTAGTAGTAGGAGGAGTCCCAGTAATAGTAGTTGTTTGAGAAGTAGAAGGACTAGTTGTAGGTCCAATAGTAGTAGTAGTAGTAGTAGCAGTAGCACTAGTAGCAATACTAGCAGTAATACGGGTAGTAGCAGCAATAGTTGTGTAACAATAGTAGTATTAGCAGTAGTATTTGCAACAGTAGTAGTAGTTGTTGTTGTAGTGGTAGTAGTAGTAGTAGTAGTTGTAGTAATAGCAGTAGCAATAGTAGTAGTAGCAGTAGTGGCAGTAGCAATTATAGTAGCAGTAGTAGTAGCATTTACAGGAGAACTAGTAGTAGTGGTAGAAGTAGTTGTAGCAGTAGCAGTACTTGAAGTAGCCGTCATGGTAGTAGTGCTTGTAGTAGCAGTAGCAGTAGTAGTGGTAGCTGCAGCAATAGTAGTAGTAGTTGTAGTAGCTGTAGTAGAAGAAAGAGGAGTAATAGTTTAAGTAGGAGTTGTAGTAGAACAGTAGTAGGAGTGAGAGTAATACTAGTATTGGCAGTAATAGTAGTAGTAGTAGAAGTAGTAGTAGCAGCAGTGGCAAGCATAGTAGTAGTTGTAGTTGCAATAGCAATAGCAGCAGCAGTAGTAGTAGAAGTAGGAGTAGCAGCAGTGGCAAGCATAGTAGTAGTAGTAGTAGAAGTAGAAGTAGGAATAGTAGTAGTTGTTGTAGTAGTACTAGCAGCAGTAGTAGTAGCAGTAGTAGTAGTAGTATTATGAGTAGTCGTAGCAATAAGAGCAGTAGTATTAGTAGTAGGAGTGAGAGTAGCAACAGTAGTGGTAGTGGAAGAAGTAGTAGCAAAAATAGTAAAAGTAGTAAAAGTAGTAACAGTAATAGCAGTAGTAGTAGTAACAATTACAGTATTATTCGGAGTAGTAGTAGTTATAGCAGTAGTAGTAGTAGTAGTCATAGTTGTAGTAGTAGTAGCAATTTTAGTAACAGCAGCAGCAACAACAGTAGTAACAGTCGTAGTAGTAGTGGTGGTAGTTGTCGTAGTAGTAGGAGCAATAGTGGGTGGTCGAGAAGTTCGACTACTTGTAGCAGCAGCAATATGAGTAATGGTTGGTGTAGTCTTAGTAGTGGTAGTTGCACTACTACTAGTAGTAGTATAGTAGTTGTAGTAGTAGATGTAGCAGTAGTACTAGTAATAGTACTAACAATAACAATAACAATAGTAGTAGTAGAAGTAGTAGTAGCAGTTGTAATAGAAGTGGCCGTAGTAGTAGCAATAGTAGGAATAGTATTAGTAGCAGCAGCAGTAGTACGAGTAGCAGTAGGAGGAGCAGCAATTATAGTAGTAGTAGTATTTGTTGTTGTGGTAGTACGAGTAATCATACCAGTTGTTGTTGTAAGAGTAGTAGGACCATTAATAGTTGTTGTAGTAGTAGCAGTAGCAGCAGTAGTAATAGTAGCAGTAATAGGAGTAGTAGTAACAATAGTAGTGTAGTAGTAGTAGTATTTGTAGTTTTGTTAGCAATAGTAGTAGCAGTAGTTGTTGTAATAATATTAGTAGTAGTTGAAGCAGTAGTAGTAGTTGTAGTAATAGTAGCTATAGAAGCAGTAGTAGAAGTGGTTGTAATAGCAGCAGTAGTAGCAGTAGCCGTAATAGTCACAATAGTACTAGCAGTACTAGTGGTAACAGTTGTGGCAGTAGTTCTTGTGGCAGTCGTAGAAGCAGTAGCAATAGTAGTAGTAGTAGTAGCAGCAGTAGTAGTTGCTGTAGGAGTGGCAGTAATAGTAGCAGCAGTAGGAGTGAGAGTAGCAGTAGTATTGGTAGTAATAGTAGTAGAAGTAGAAATAGTTGTAGTAGCAGCTACAATCGCAGTAGTAGTAGTAGTAGTAGCCGCAAAAGCAGTAGTTGAAGGGACAATAGTAGTAGTAGTAGTCGCAGTAGCAGTTGCAGTAGTAGTAGTATTATTTATAGTAGTAGTAGTTGGAGTAGCAGAAGTAGTAGTAGGAGTGAGAGTAGTGGAAGTCGTGGCTGTAGTAACAGTAGCAGTAGTTGTTGTTGTTGTTGTAGTAGCGGCTACAATAGTATTAGTAGTTGTAGTAGTCACAGCTAGGGCAACAGTAGTAGTAAGAATCACAGCAGTGGTAGTAGCATTAATAGCAGTAGCAACAGTAGTAGTAGTAGTAACAATAGTAGTAGTAGTAGTAGTAGTAATAGTAGTAGTAGTAGTAGTATTAGTAGAAGTAGCAGTTATGATTGTACTAGTGGTAATATAGTAGTGTTAGCAATAGCAGTTGTAGTAGTAGCAGCAACAGTAGCAATTGTAGTAGCTATTCGAGTAGTTGTAGTAGTAGTAGTGGTGGTGGTAGAAGTAGTAGTAGTTGTGGGACTAGCAACAGTAGTAGTAATAGTAGTCGGAGTTGGTGTAGTAGTAGTAGTAGTAGAAAGAGAAATTGTAGTTTGAGTAGTAGTAGTAATAGCAGTTGTAGTAGTCGCAATAGTAGTAGTTGCTATGGCTATAGTAGCAGTTGGAGTCACAGTACTACTAGTAGCAGTACCAAGACTAGTAGTAGTATTAGGTGTAGTAGTAGAATTTGTTATACCAGTAGGAGTTGCGGTTGTTGTAATAGTTGTAGTAGCAGTAGGAGTAATAGTAGTAGTTATTGTTGTAGTAGTTGTAGTAGTAGTTGGAGCAGCACTAGTAGTATTATGAGTCATAGTAGCAGTAGGAGTAGTTGTTGTGGTAGAAGTAGTAGGAATGAGAGTAGTAGTAGGAGTATTAGTAGTAGTGGAGTAGTAGTAGTAGTAGTGGTATTATTAGCAAAAGTAGTAATAGCACTAGTTGAAGCAACAGCTGTAATAGTTGTCATAGTAGTAGTAGTAGTAGTAATAGCTGCAGTATTCGTAGCATTATGACTAGTAGTAGCAATTCGAGTAGTTGTAGTTGTTGTTGTTGTAGTGGTAGTAGTAGTTGCAGCAGTTGTTCTAGTAGTTGTAGTAATAGTAGCACTAGTGGTATTTGTAGCAGTCATAGTAGTAGGAGTAGCAGTAGCGAAAGTAGCATTAGTAGTAGTATCAGTACTTGTAGTACCGGGAGCAATAGTAGTAGTTATTATAGCGGTAGTCGTAGTAGGAGTAGGTGGTGGAGGAGGAGGAGTGGTAGTAGTAGTGCTAGTACTAGTAGTAGTAGCAGTAGTAGTTGTTGTTGTAGTAGTAGTGGTAGTGGAAGTAGTAGTAGTGGTAGTGGAAGTAGTAGTAGTAGTAGTAGAAGTAGCAGCAGTAGTAGCAGAAGCACTAGTAGAAGAACTTGTTGTTGTCATGGTTGTTGTTGTAGAAGTGATAATAGTACCAAGAGTTGTACTAGTATTAGTAGCAGTAATAACAGTAGAAATAGTGGTATTAGTAGTAGAAATAGTAGCAACCGTAGTTGTAGTAGTAGTTGTTGTTGTTGTAGTAGCCGAAGTAGTAGTAGTAGTAGTAGTGGTAGTAGTACTATTAGCAACAGTAGTAATAGCAGCAGAAGTAGAAGTAGTAGTAGTGGCAGTAATAGTAGTAGTAGAAGAAGAAGAAGTAGTAGGTGGAGTAGGTGTAGGAGCAGAAGTAGTAGTAGGAACAAGAGTAGTATTAGTAGTAGTACTAGGAGCATTATTAGTAGTAGTAGTAGTATGAGTAGCAACAGAAGTAGTAGAAGTTGTTGTAGTAGTTGGAGTACTAGCAATAGTAGTAGCAGTAGTAGCAATAGTAGTTAGAGTAATAGGAGTAGTACTAGTAGTGCTAGTAGCAACAACAGTAGCAGTAGATTCAAGAGTAGTACTAGTAGTAGAAGAAGGAGTACTAGTTGTTGTAGTAGTAGTTGTAGAAGTAGAAGTAGTATTATGTGTAGCAAGATGAGTAAGACTTGGAGTAGTAGTATAGTAGTAGTAGATATAGTAGTAGTAGTAGCAGTGGTAGTTGTTGTAGTAGTATGAGGAGGTGCAGTAGAAGTGGTAGTAATAAAAGTAGGAGTAGGAGTAGCAGTAGTTGTAGTAGCAAGAGTAGTAGTAGTAGTAGCAATACGGGTACTTGTAGTAGTAATAGTGGTAGTAGTAGTGATATTAGTAGTAGGAGTGGTTGTTGTAGTAGTAGTAGGCGTAGTAGTAGCCATAGTAGTCGTAGTAGTGATATTAGCTGTAGGAGTGGTTGTAGTAGTAGTAGTAGGCATAGTAGTAGCCGTAGTAGTTGTAGAAGTAGTAGTAGTAGCCGTAATAGTATTAGT
>RXID01021573.1:5000-26175 GCA_005019695.1 Trichopus zeylanicus subsp. travancoricus
GTAGTTATAGCGTTAGTAGTAATAGTAGCAGTAGTAGGAGTAGTAGTAGTAGTTGAGTGTAGTAGTAGTAGTATTAGTAGTATTGTTAGCGATAGTAGTAGCAGTAGTTGTTGCAAAAATAGCAGCAGAAGTAGTAGTAGTAGCAGAAGTTGAATCAGTAGCAGTAGTAGCAGTAGTAGTAGTTGTAGTAATAATAGCAGTTGGAGTAGCAGTAGAAGTGGTTGTAATAGTAGCAGTAGTAGCGGTAGCAGTAATGGTACCAGTAGTAGTAGCAGTATTAGTAGTAGCTGTGGCAGTACTGGTGGCAATAATTTTGGCATTAGTTGTTGTGTCAGTCATAGTAGTATTAGTAATAGCTGCTATCATAGTAGTGGTTGAAGTAGTAGTTGTCATAATTGTAGCAGCAGCAGCAGTAGTATTTTGTGTAAAAGTAGCAGTAGGAGTAATAGCAGTTTTAGTAGGAGTGGGAGTTCTAGTAGTGGTGGTCATAGTAGTAGTAGTAGTAGTAGTAGTAGTAGTAGTAGTAGTAGTAGTAGTAGTAGTAGTAGTAGTAGTAGTAGTAGTAGCGGCTGCAATAGTGTAGTAGTTGTAGTAATCGCAGCAGCAACAGCAGGAGTAGTAGAAGTAGTATTTGTAGGAATAGCGGCAGTCGCAGAAGTAGTAGTAGTAGTAGTAGTAGTAGTAGTAGTAGTAGTAGTAGTAGTAGTAGTAGTAGTAGTAGTAGTAGTAGCAGAAGTAGTAGTAGTAGTAGTAGTAGTAGTAGTAGTAGTAGTAGTAGGAGCAGTAGTGGTACTAGTTGTAATAATAGTAGCAGTATTAGCAGTAGCTGTTGCAGTAGTATTAGTAGTAGTGGTAGTAGTAGTAACAGTCATGGTAGTAGTAGTAGTACTAGGACTAGCAGCAGTAGTAGTAGTATTAGTAGGAGTAGGTGTAGTAGTAGTAGTTGTAGTAGCAGCAGCAATAGTTGGTATAGTAGTGAAAATAGTAGTAGTAGTAGCAGTAGTAGTAGCAGTTGTTGTAGCAATAGCAATAATAGCAGTAGCATTAGGATTCGCAGTAGTTGTAGCGGTAGGAGTATGAGCTATAGTTGTAGTAATAGAAATAGTTATTCTTGTAGGAGTAGTAGCTGTTGCAGTATATGGAGTTGCAGTACAAGTTGAAGCAGTAGTAATAATAGTAGTAGCAATAGTAGTAGTAGCAGTTGTAGTAGTAGTTGGAGCAACAGTAGTAGTATCATGAGTAGTAGTAGCAGTAGGACTAGTCATAGTGGCAGTAGTAGTAGGAGCGAGAGTTGTAGTAGTAGTGGTCGTAGTAGTCGTAGTAGTAGTGTAGTAGTAGTAGTTATTGTAGTATTAACAAAAGAAGTAATAGCAATTATAGAAGCAATAGTTGCAATAGTCATAGTAGTAGTAGCAGTAGTAGTAGTAGTAGTAATAGTAGTAGTAGTATTAATAGTAGCAGTATTAGTAGTATTATGCGTAGTAGTAGCAGTAGGAGTAGTAGTGGTTGCAGCAGCAGTAGTAATTATAGTTGCAGCAGTTGTTGGAGTAGTTGTAGTAGTAGTAGCACAAGTAGTGGTAGCAGTAGCAGTCAAAGTAGTAGGAGTAGTAGTAGTGACAGAAGCATTAGGAGTAGTAGCTATAGTAATAGTACCAGTAGCAATAGTAGTAGTACTTATAGTAGTAGTAGTTATAGTAGTAGTAGCTTTAGCAATAGTATTAGGAGTAGTGGTAGCAGAAGCAGTAATAGTAGTAGTTGTTGTAGTAAGAGTAAGAGTAGTAGTAGTAGTTTTAGTTGTAGTAGTAGTAGTAGTAGTGGCAGTTGTAGTAAGAGTAGCAGTTGCAGTAGTAGAAGTCATAATAGTTGGAGTTGCAGTTATGGTAGTATCATTTGTAGTAGTAGGTAGTAGTAGTTGCAAAAGTGGTAGTAGTACAAATAGTAACAACTAGTTGTAGTTGTAAACTGGTAGTGGTAGTAGTTATAGTAGTAGGAGGAGTAGAAGTAGGGGTAGTCATAGTAGTAGTAGTAGTAGTATTTGTTGTTGTTGTAGTTGAAGCAACAATAATGTAGTAGCAGTTATAGTAGTAGCAGAAGCAGTAATAGAAGTAGAAGTAGTAGCTATAGTACTAGTATTGGTGGCAATAGTATCAGGAGTTGCTGTGGTAGCAGCAGAAGCAGTATTAGTAGTAGTAGCACCATAAGTAGTAGTAGAACTGGTAGTAGCAGAAGTAGCAGAAGTAGTTATAGTAGTAGTAGGAGTAGTAGTAGCAGTAGGAAAAGTAGTAGTGATAGTAGTAGTAGTAGTAGCAGCAGTAGTAGTTGTAGCAATAGCAGCAGTAGCAGTAGCAATAGAAACAATAGTAGCAGCAGCAAAAGCAGCAGCAGCAGCAGCAGCAGTAGTAGTATTAGTAGCAATAGTAGTAGTAATAGCAGTAGTTGAAGTAGTGGTAGTAGTAGCAGTCGTAGAAATAGCGATAGTTGTAGTAGCCATCGTAGAAATAGAGATAGTAGTAGTAGCTGTAGCAGTATTAATAGTAGCTGTAGTAGTAGTAGTACTAGAAGCCGTAGGTGTAGTGGTAGATGTAGTAGTTTCTTGGCAACAATAGTATTTGTAGTAGCAATAGCAGTAGTCATAGTAGCAATAGTAGTTGTGGCAGAAGTAGTTGTTGGAGTAATTGTACTAGTAGTGGCAATGGAAGCAACAACACTAGTATTATTAGTAGCAGTAGTAGTAGTAGTAGTAGTTGTTGTTGTTGTTGTTGCATTAGTAGCACCAGAAGTAGCAGCAGAATTAGTAATGGTAGTAGTATCAAAAGTGGCTATAATAGTAGCAAAAGCAGCAGCAAAAGTAGTTGTAGTAGTTATGTTAGCAGTAGCAGTTATAGTAGTAGTAGTAGCACTAGTTGTGGTAGCAGTAATAGTAGATGTAGTAGTAGTAGTAGTAGTAGTAAGAGTATCAGCAACAACAAAAGTAGTAGTAGTACTAGTTGTAGTAGTGGTAGCAGCAGTTGCAGCCGTAGTATTAGTAGTTGTAGTTATAGTAGTGGTAGCATGAGGAGTAGTAGTACTAGCAATAGTAGTAGTAGTAGATGTGATAGCCGAAGTAGTTTTAGAAGTCGTAGTTGTAGTAGCAGCAGCAGCAATAGTAGTTGTAGAAGTAGTAGTAGCAGTAATAGCAGTAGTACTGTAGTAATAATAGCAGTAGCAATAGCAGCAGCAGCAACAGCAGTAGTAGTAGTAGTACGAGTGTTTGGAGTAGTTTTATTAGAACAAGTAGTAGTAGTAGTTGTGGGAGTAGGAGGAGGAGTAGTAGTAGTGGGAGTAGTAGTAATAGTAGTAGTAGTAGTAGTAGTAGTAGTAGTAGTAGTAGTAGGGGTAGTAGTAGTAGTAGTAGTAGTAGTAGTAGTAGTCATTATAAGAGTGTAGTAGTAGTAGTAGTAGTGGGAGTAGTAGTAGTTAAAGTTCCAAGTGTGTTAGGAGGAGGAGGAGGAGGAGGAGTAGTAGTAGTAGTAGCACTAGGTGTAGTAGTATTAGTAGTAGTAGTTGGAGTGTTAGAAGTAGTAGTAGGAGGAGTAGTAGTAGTATTTGTTGTAGCAGTAGTTGTTGTTGTTTTTGAAGTAGTACTAGTTGTAGTAGTAGTAATAGTAGGAGTAGTAGTAGCAGTAGTAGTAACAGTAGGAGTAGTAGGGGTAGTAGTCATGATGGTGGTTGTAGTAAAAGTACTAGTAATAGTAGCCATAATTGTAGTAGTAGTAGTATTAGTAATGACAGAAGTGGCATTTGGAAAAGTACCAACAGCAGCAGCATTAGTAGTAGCACTAGTAGTAGTAGTAGTAGTATTAGGAGGAGTAGTGGTAGGAGTTGTATTTGGGGCAGTCGTAGTAGTAGCAGTTATAGTAGTGGTTGTAGTAGGAGTAGTAGTAGGAGTCAGAGTTGGAGTTATAGTAGAAGTTGTAGTAGTTGTACTACTACTAGTTGGAGTTGGAGTCCTAGTAGTTGTTGGAGCTGGAGTAGTAGTGGTAGTAGTTGTTGTTGAAATAGTAGTGGTAGTACTAGTAGTGGTAGGAATAGTATTAGTAGTAGTAGTAGCAGTAGTAGTGGTAGTAGTGGTAGTAATAGGATTAGTAGCACTAGTAGTAGTAGTTGTAGTTGTTGTTGTTGCTGTAATAGTAGTAGTAGTAGTAGTAGTAGTAGTAGTAGTTGTTGTTGTTGTAGTAGTAGGTGTAGTATTAATAATAGTAGTTGTATTTGTAGTAGAAGTCATAATAATAGTAGGAGTAGCAGTAACAGTAGGATTTGTAGTTGAAGTAGTAGAAGAAGAAGAAGAAAAAGAAGAAGTAGTAGTAGTAGTAGTAGTAGTAGAACTAGTGGTAGTACTTGTAATTGTAGTAGCAGCAGTGGCAGTAGTAGTAGTAATATTAGTATTAGTGGTACTAGTAGCAGCAGCAACAGCAGCAGCAGTAGCAGTAGTGGTAGTAGTTATAAAGGTAGTTGTAGTCGTAGTGGAAGTCGGAGTTGTAGTAGGAGTAGTAGTGGGAGTTGTAGTTGTGAGAGAAGAGGTAGCAACAGCAGTAGGGATAGGAATAGTTGTAGTTGTAGTAGAAGTAGGAGTTGTTGTAGGATAGGAATTGTAGTAGTCGTAGTATTAGTAGCAGTTGGAGTGGTAGTAGTAACTGTAGTAGGAGTGGGAGTTGGCATAGTAGTAGACGTAGTAGTAGTAGCTGTAGTAGTAGTAGGAATAGTGGTAGTCATAGTAGTAATAGGAAGAGCAGTAGTAGCTGTAGGAGTAGTAGTAGCAATGGTAGTAGTAATATTAGTAGTAGTGTTAGTAGTAGTTGTTGTTGTTGTTGTTGTTGTACTAGTAGTAGTAGTCGTAGTAGTAATAGTTGTAATAGTAGTAGTTGTTGTAATAGTTGTAGTAGTAGGAGTTACAGTTGTTGGAGTAGTGGTAGTAGCAATACTAGTTGTTGTAGAAGCAGAAGGAGTTAAGAGTATGAATGGCTGTGGGAATTGTAGTTGTTGGAGTAGTGGTAGCAACAGTACTAGTAGTTGTAGTAGCAGTAGGAGTTGGAGTAGGACTAGGAATAGTAGTAGTCATAGTAGTTGTAGTAGTGGTAGGAGTAGTAGGAGTAGGAGTAGTAGTAGTACGAGTCGGAATAATAGTAGAGGTAGTAGTAGTTGTTGTAGGAATAGTAGTAGTCATAGTAGTAGGTGTTGTTGTAGTAGTAGCAGTTGGACTAGTAGTAGTAGTAGTAGTTGAAATATTAGTAGTAGTGGTTGTAGTTAGTACTATTAGTAGTAGTAGTAATAGTAGTAGTTGTTGCAGTAGTTGTTGTAGTAGGAGTTGTAGTAGGAGAAAAGTGGGAGTTGTGGTTCTTGGAGTTGTGGGAGCAGCAGGAGTAGTAGTTGTAGTAGCAGTAGGAGTTGGACTAGGAGTAGGGATAGTTGTGGTCATAGTAGTAGTAGTAGTAGGAGTAGTAGAAGTAGTAGTAGGAGTAGTAGTAGTAGCAGTTGTAGGAGTAGGAGTTGAAATAGTAGTAGACGTAGTATTACTAGTAGTAGAAGTAGTGCTAGTAGGAATAGTAGTAGTCTTAATTGTAGTGGTTCTTGTAGTTGTAGTAGTAAGAGTAGTAGTAGTGGTTGTGCTAGTAATATTTGTAGTTGTTGTAGTCGCAACAACAGCAATAGTAGTAATAGTTGACTTTAGTCATAGCAGTAGTACTAGTAGTAGTATTAGTAGTAGTAGTAGTAGTAATCGTGGTGGTGGTGGTAGTAGTAGCAATAGCAGTAGTAGTAGTCACCGTAGCATTAGATGTAGTAGTTGTTGTAGTCTAGTTAGTAGTAGTAGGAGTAGTAGTAGTATTAGTAGTGGTAGTTGTAGAAGTAGTAGTAGTAGCAATAGTGGTAGTAATTGAAGTAGTAGTAGTGGTAGGAATTGGAATAGTATTAGGAGTAGTAGTAGTTGTAGTGGTAGTGGTTGTAGTAGTAGGAGCTGTTGGAGTTGGAGTAGCAGTAGCGTTAGAAGTGGTAGCATTAGACTAGTAATAATAGGAATAGTAGTAACGGCTATAGTTGTAGTAGTAGTAGTAGTAGCGAAAGCAGGACGAGTAGTAGTAGTAGTAGCAGTAGTAATTGTAGTAGTACTAGTTGTTGTTGTTGTTGTTGTAGTGGCAGTAGTGGCAGTAGTAATAATAGTAGTAATAACAGAAGCAATAATAGTAGCAATAGTAGTAGGAGTGTTAGGAGTAGTAGTAGTAGTAGGAGCAGTAGTAGTAGTCAAAGTTGTAGTTGCAGTAGTAGTCAGAGTATTAGGATTAGTAGTAGCATTAGAAGCATTAGCATTAATAGTAGTAGTAGGTGTTGTAGTGGCAGTCCGTGTTGGAGTAGTAGTAGGAGTTGAAGGAGTAACAGTAGTAGGGTTAGTGTTAGTAGTAGTAGTACTTGTAGTTGGAGTAGTATTTGTAGTAATTGCCCAAGTAGTAGAACTACTAGTAGTAGTGGTGGTGGTGGTGGTGGTGTTAGTAGTAGTAGTAATAGTAGTAGTAGTAGTAGTAGTAGTAATAATAGTTGTAGTAGAAGTCATAGTAGTAGCCATAGTAGTTGTAGAAGTCGGGGTAGTAGTAACAATAGTATTAGTAGTAGTAGGAGGAAGAGTAGTAGTAGTAGAGTTAGTATTAGTAGTAGTAGGAGGAGGAGGAGTAGTAGTAGTACGTGCAGCAAGAGTGGTTGTTGTAGCAATTTCACTACTACTACTAGTAGTAGTAGCAGTAGTAGTAGTAGTTTTAGTAGAAGTAGTATTAATAGTGGTAGTAGTAGTAATAGAAGTTGTTGTAGTAGTAGCAGTAGGAGCAGTAGTAGCAGCAATAGTAGGAGTAGTAATAGTTGTAGTAGAAATGGTAATAGTAGTCGTAGTAGTAGTAGTAGTCAGTGTAGCAGTAGCAGTTGTATTAGTAGTAGTTGTTGTTGTCTGAGAAGTAGTAGTAGTTTTCATCGTATTAGTACTTGTAGTAGTTGAAGTAGTAGTAGTAGTAGTAATAATAGTAGTAGTAATAGTAGTTGTAATAGTTGCAGTAATAGTAACTGTGGTTGTAGGAGGAGTTTGAGTAGTAGTAGTAATAGGTGTAGTAGCAGTTGTAGTGGGGGCAGTGCAGTAGTAGGAGTTGTAGTAGCATTATGAATTGGAGTAGGCGTCATAGTACCTGTAGTAGTAGCAAGAGGTGGAGTGGTAGAAGTAGCAGTAATAGGAGTAGCAGTAGGAATAGTATTAGTAGTAGTACTAGTAGTAGTAGTAGGTGTAGTAGTAGTAGTAGCTACAATAGTAGAAGTAGACATAGTAGTAGTATTCAAAGTAGTAGTAGTAGCTTTTGTGGAAGGAGTAGTAGTAGTAGCAATTGTGCTACAAGTAATGTAGTCATAGTCTTAGCAGTAGTAGTAGTCCCAGTAGTAATAGCAGTAGTAGTAGTAGTAGTAGTAGTAGTAGTAGTAGTAGTAGTAGTAGTAGTAGTAGTAGTAGTAGTAGTAGTGGTGGTGGTGGTGGTGGTAGTTGTGGTCGTAGTAGTAGTAGCAGCAACAGCAGTAGTAGTAGTAGTAGTAGCAGTTGTTACAATAGTAATAGTAGTAGGAGCGTTTAGGGTTGTAGTATTAGTGCTAGTAGTAGTAGTAGGAGGAGGAGGAGGAGGAGGAGTAGTTGTAGTAAGAGTAGTCATAATCGTAGTAGTAGTTGTCATATTAATTGTAGTAGTTGTTTGAGTAGTAGTCGTAGAAATCGTTGGAGTGCAAGGAGTTGTAGTTGTAGTCGGAGTAGTAAAAGTTGTAGTAGTAGTAATATTGGAAGTAGTAGTAGAATAAGTATTAGTAGTAGTACTAGTAGTAGCAGTGGTAGTGTTAGTATTAGTAGTAATAATTCTAGTAGTAGTTGGAGTAGTAATAGTATGAATTATACTAGTAGTAGTAGTAGTAGTAGTTATAGTAGCTATAATAGTAGTTGTAGTAGTAGTAGTAGTAGTATTAGTAGTAATAGTAGTAGTAGTAGTAGTGGTAGTTGTGGCAGCAGTAGTAGTAGCAATCGTAGTAGTAGCAGTAGTAGTAATTGTAGCTGTTAAAGTAGCAATAGGAGTAGTAGTAGCAGCCGCAATATCAACAGCAGTAGTTTTGGTAGTAGTAGTAGTATTACAATTAGTAGCGGTAGCAGTAGCAACAGCAGTACTAGGAGTTGTTGTAGTTCTTATTGTAGTAGTAGAAGCTGTAGTAGCGACAGTAGCAGCAGTAGTAGTGGCAGTAGTAGTATTAATAGTAGTAGTATTTGTAATAGTTGTAGTAATAGTACTAGTAGCAGTAGCAGCAGCAGTAGTAATAGTAGAATTAATAGTAGTATTTATAGTAGTAGCGAGAGTAGTAGTTGTAGTAGTAGAAATAGTAGTTGTAGTTGTAACAGTAATAGCAATAGCAGCAGTAGAAGTAGTAGTAGCAATAATATTGTTGTAGTGATAGTCATGGTTGTAGCAGCAGTCTTAGTAATAGTAATAGTAGTAGTTGTAGTTGTAGTAGTGGGAGTGTGAGTAGTAGTAGTAGTTAGAGTAGTACCAGTAGTTGTTGCAACAGTAGCAGAAGTAGTTGTAGTTGTAGTTGCTGTAGTAGCAGCAGCAGCTGTAGTAGTCATTGTAGTAGGATTAGTACTAGTAGTTGGAAGTGTGGTAGTAGTAGTAGCCATAGTAGTAGTAGTAGTAGTAGTAGTAGTAGTAATAATAGCAGTAGTAGCTGTGGTCGTAGTAATAGCAGTAGTAATAGCTGTAGTTGTAGTAATAGCCATAGTAGTAGCAGTCGTAATAGCAACAGTAGTAATAGCAATAGTATTTATAGTAGTAGTAATAGCAGGAGTAGTAGTTGTAGCCGAAGTAATTGTGGTAGCAGTAGTAGGAGAAGGAGAACAAGCAGTAGTAGAAGTAGAAGTAGTAGGAGTAGTAGCACTACTCCAACTTGTGCTACTACTACTACTACTACCACTCCTACTACTATTTCCATTTCTCATACTCCAACAACTACTTCTGGAAGCCCTTCGACTACTACTGCTACTATAATTACTACTTCTGCACCTATTCCAACTCTTGCTACAACTACAACTACCCTTGATCCTACTACAGCTACTCGTACTCCTGCTGTGACTGCTACTGCTAGTATAACTTCTATTACTGCTACTATTGCTACTATTGCCACTACTTCCACGACTACTCCTACTACTACTACTGCTACTATTACAACTACTAGTATTACTACAACTAGTGTTACAATAACTACTACTACTACTACTTCTACTACTACTACCACTGCTGCTACCACAACTACTGCTACTACTGCTGCTACTACTACTGCTAACTTGAATAATACTACAACTCTACTGCTGCTACTACTACTACAACTACCAATAGTAATACAACTACAACTACTTGTACGACAACTACTACTACTATTGCAGCTACTACTACTTCTCCTACTACTATTCCCATTGCGGTTACTGCTACTACTACTACCATTACGACCATTTCTCCTACTATACTACTCCTAGTACTACTACTACTTTTAACACTTTTGCTGCTACTACTACTACTGTTGTTGCTACCATTACAATGACTACTTCGGCTACTACAATGACAACTATTACCACTGTTGTTACTATTACTACTACTACTTCTACTACTACTACTCCTCCTCCTCCTCCTACTACTACTATTACTAGTATTAGTACTACTACAACTGCTACTAATACTACTGCTGCTGCTGCGGCTACTACTACTACTCCTACTACAACTACAAGAACTACTGCAACAACAACAACAACTACTACTACTACTACTTCTGCTAGTACTACTGCTGCTACTACTCCCACTCCAACTTCTCCTGCTACTACTACTCCTACTACTACTACAACTACAACAACAACAACTACTACCATGATTACAACTGCTACTACTAATACTACTATTAGTACTACTACTTCTACTGCTGCTAGAGCTGCTACTACTACTACTCATACAATAACTACTACTGTTGAAATAATTGCTACTGCTACTCCCACTACTTCTTATACTAATACAGCTATTGCTACTACTACTGCTACTACTGCGGCTGCTAATGTTGCTTCTACTATTGCTACAACTACTACTATTTCTCCCACTATTACTGCTACTACAATGACGACTGATACTACTACAGCTACAACTACTACGACTACTATTGTTGCTACTACAATTGCAACTACTACTGCTACTACTATCTCTGCTACTGCTGCTAAAACTTCTACTACGACTACTACTAATAACAATACTACTACTACTACAACTACAACTACTACTACTGCTAATATTACCGCTTCTACAACTACTACTACAACGCATACTACTACTGCTATAGCTGCTGCTACTGCTACTACTGCTTCTACTACTATTGTTGTTACTATTACTACTATTACTAGTACTACTACTACAACTACTGTGGCTGATCCAACTACTACTACTACTACTACTACTACTGCAAGTTCAATTCCTACTGCTATGACAACTGCAACTACTGCTCTAGCTACTACTACAACTACTATTTCTGCTACTACTACAACTACTAGTACAACTCCTACTACTTCTAAAACTACTACTGCACCTACGACTGCTACTACTACTACCACTGCTACCACTACTAGTACGACAAGTACTACTACTGCTACTGCTACTACTACTATAACTACTCCCACTAGCACCACTCGTACTGCTACAACTATTACTATTACTACTTCTACTGCTACTACTACTACTATTGCTGCTTCTACTGCTACTATGGCTACTACTACGGGTACTACTGCAACTACTATAGCCACTACTATGGCAATGACTACTACTACTATGGCTACTACTACTGCTATTACTAATGTT
Source organism: Trichopus zeylanicus subsp. travancoricus (assembly GCA_005019695.1). NCBI lineage: Eukaryota > Viridiplantae > Streptophyta > Magnoliopsida > Dioscoreales > Dioscoreaceae > Trichopus > Trichopus zeylanicus. Next base: position 15,920 of record RXID01021573.1, read on the forward strand.
GCTTCTACCACCAATACTATTGTTTGTACTACTACTACAACAACAACAACTACTACTATCGCAACTACTACCTCTGCTACTACTACTACTACAAACTGCTACTACTACTTCTACTACCACTACTTTTACTACTACAACTATGACTATTACTACTACTGTTCCTACCACTATTACTTCTACTACTGCTGGTACAACTACTAATACCGCTACTACCTATACTACTACTTCGACTACATCTACTAATACTACATCTACTGCTTCTGCAACTAATAGTATTATTGCTATTGCTACCACTACTCCTTTTTCTACTACCACTACTACAACTACAATGGCTACTACTTTTTCTACTACTACTGCTACTACTACTACTCGTACTACTACTATTGCTACAACTAATACATCTGTTACTACTGCTACTACTGCTGCTACTACTCCGACTGTTACTTCCACTACTACTCCCACTTCTACTACTACTTCTACTACTACAACTACAACTACAATTGCTACGACTATAATTACTACTACTGTTGCTTCTATTATTGCTACTATTGCTACTACTCTTCTTCACCAACTTCTATTGCCACTACAACTACTCCTACTACTACTATTACTGCTGCTATTAATACTCCTACTATAGCTACTATGATTACTACTACTACTACTACTAATACTACTACTTCTACTAATTCCACTACTACTATTGCTAACACTACTACTACTACCACTACTACAACTACTATTATGGCTACCACTACTACAAATACTACAACTACAAGTACTACTTCTACGACTACTGCATCTACGACTACTACTTCTGCTAATGTTATTGTCACTACTACTACTATTACTACTGCTACTACTGCTATTGTTGCTACTACTATGATAACTATGACTACTACCAAAACTACTACTGCTGCTGCTGCTGCTGCTACTACTACTACTACTACTACTACTAGTTCTACTACATTTACAACTAATACTACTACTAGTTCTACTACTATAACTACTACCACTAGTTTTACTACTACAACAACTACTACTACGTGTACTAGCACTACTACTACTGTTATATTTACTAATACTACTACTACTATTGCTACTCCTTCTACTGCTACTAATACTAGAATTATAACTACTACTGCTACTACTACTACTACCAAAAGTACAACTCATCCTGCTTCTGCTACTCCTACTAGGACTCCTACTACTACTGCAATAACTACTACACCTGCTACTACTGCTCCTACTCCTACTGCTATTGTTGGTACTACTACTACTACAACAAAAACAACAACAACAACTACTACTGCTCCTACTCCTACTCCTACCACTACACCTACTACTACTACAACAACTACCACTCCATCTATGACTAGTACTACTGCTGCTGCTCCTTCTACTCTTGCTTCTACTAGAATGGCTATAACTACTACTGCTACTACTATTGCTACTATTACTACTACTATGACGACTAGTACTACCACTACTATTGCTACTACTACTACTACTACTCCTACGCCAACTCCTCCAACTTCCACTATTGCTACAAATACTGCAAGTACTGCTACTACTACCACTACTGCAACACATTTGCTACAACTGCTTCACCTATTGTTGCAATTACTACTAGTACTACTACTACTACTATAACTACTACTAATACTCCTACTACTACCACGACTACTACTCCTACTAATACTATTACAACTACTACTCCTAGTACTATAACTATAGCAATAGTAGTAGTAGAAGCAACATTAGTAGTAGTAGTAGCAGCAACAATAGTAGTAGTACTAGTAATAGAAGTAGTAGTAGTAGTAGCAGCAGCAGCAATAGTAGTAGCTATAGTAGTAATACAAGTAGTAGTAGTAGTAATAGGAGTAGCAGTAGTAACAGTAGTAATTGTATTAGCAGTACCTATAGTAGTAGTAGCAGTGGCAGTAGGAGTATTAGTACTTGTAGTAGTAGTTATTGTTGTAGTTGTCAGTGTAGTGGTAAGAGTAGGAGTTAGAGTAGGGGTAGTAGTACGAGTTGTAATAGTATTAGTATTGCTAATAGGAGCAGTAGTAATTGCAGTAGCAGGAGTAGGAGTAGTAGTACTAGTAGTAGTGGGAAGTGGTGGAATAGTAGCAGTAGTAGTATTAGTAGTTATTGTTATTATTGTAGTAGTAGCAGTATTACAAGTAGGAGCAGTAGTAATTGCAGTAGCAGAAGTAGTAGTAGTAGTAGTAGTTGTTGTTGTTATTGTTGGAGGAGGAGGAGGGATATTAGAAGTAGTAGTTGTAGTAGTAGTGGTAGTAGTAGTAGTAGTAGTAGCAGTAGTAGTAGTCGTAGTTGTAGTAGTAGCAGCAGCAGTAGTAGTAGTATGTAGTAGTAGTAGTAGGGGTAGTTGTAATAGTAGTAGCTGTAGTTGTAGTACTAGTAGCAGTATTAGAAGTAGTAATAGTAGTAGTTGTTTAAGTAGTAGTAGCAACAATTGTAGTTGGAGAAGTAGTAGTAGCAGAAGTGGTAGTAGCATTAGTAGTTGCTGTATTAATCATAGCAGTAGTAGCAGGAGTGGTAGTAGTAGCACTAGTAGTAGAAACAACTGTAGTAGTTGTAGTGGTTGTAGCAGCAGTTGTAGTTGTAGTAGTTGTAGTAAAAGTAGTAATAGCAGTAGTTGTTGCAGTAGTAGGAGAAGCAAGAGCAATAGTGATTGTAACAATAGTACGAATAGTAGTAGTAGTTTTCGTAGTAGTAGTAGCAGTAGTACCAGAACTAGTAGGAGTAGTTGGAGCGGTAGTGCTAGTAGAGGTTGTAGAAGTTGTAGTGTAGTAGTAATAGTAGTAGTAGTCGTGGTGGCAGCAGTTGTAGCAGTAATAGTACTAATAGCATTAGTGGCTGAAGTATAAGTAGTTATAGCAGTAGTATAAGTAGTTGCAGTTGTTGTAGCATTAGTATCAGCAGTAGCAGTAGTAGCAGTTATAGTAGTAATAGTAGTAGCATTAGTAGCTGAAGTAGCAATCATGGTAGTGGTGGCAGTAGTAGCAGCAGTAGCCGCAGAAGCTTAAGTAGTAGTAGTAGCAGTCATAGCAGTCTTAGCATCAGTAGTAGAAGTTGTAGTAGCAGCAACAGTTGTAGCAGAAAAAGTGATAGTTGTAGTACTAGTAGCAATATTAATAGTCATAGTTGCAATACTAGTATTAGTAGTGGTAGTAGTAGAAAAAGTAGTATTAGAAGGAGTAGCAATTGTAGTAGTAGCAGAGGTGGTAGCAACGACAATAGTAGTAGCAGAAGTAGTAGTAGTTGCAGAAGCAGTCGAAGTTCTAGTAGTAATATTCGTAGTAGCTGTAGCTTTAGGAATAGTAGTTGCCGTAGGAGTAGTGGTAGTAGTATTTGTAGTAGTAGTTATTGTTGTTGTAGCAATAGTAGCAGAAGTAGTAGTAGTAGTAGAAGTTGTACTAGTAGCAGTGGTGATTTTAGTGGCACTCAAATTAGTGGTAACAATACTGGCAGTAGTAGCTGTAGTTGTTATTATTGTAGTTGGTGTAGTAGTAATAGAATCTGTGGCAGAACCTAAAGTAGAAGTAGTAGTAGTTGTACTTATCATAGAAGTAGTAGCAGTAGCAGAATTCGTAGTAGTTGTAATTTTCATAGTAGTAGCAACTGTAGTAGTAGAAGTAGTAGCCGAAGTTGTAGTAGTAGCAGCAGTAGCAGTCATACCATCCGTAGTAGTAGCAGAAGTACTAGCAGAAATCATAATAGTAGTAGTAGTAGTAATAGCATCAATAGTTGCAGCAAAAGTAGTAGTAGTAGTATTTGAGGAGTAGTAGTATTAGTAGTAGGAGTAACAATAGTGGTAGTAGTAGTAGATGTAGGAGTAGAAATTGTAGTTCGAGTATCAGTAGTAGCAGTAGAGGATGTAGTATTAGTAGCAGTAGGAGTAGTAGTTGTAAAAGTAGCAGTAGCAGTGGAAGTACTAGTAGCAGCAATAGTAGTAGTTGGAGCAATATTAGTAGATGTAGTAGTAGCAACAATCGTAGTAGTAGGAGTAGTAGTAGAAGCAGTAGTAGTAGAAGTAGTAGTTATTGTTGTAGGAGCATTAGCAGCAGTAGTAGTTGCAGCAGTTGTAGTGGTAGTAGCTGAAGTAGTAGTAGTCACAGTAGTAGCAGGAGTATCATTACTAAAAAAATAGCAGTTGTAGTAGTAGTAGTAGCAGAGGTGCTAGTAGTAATAGTTACCATAATAGTAGCAAAAAAAGTGGCAGTAGTAGCAATAGTAGAATTAGTCGCAGTAGTAGTAGTAGTAGTAGCAGCAGTAATTGTAGTAGTAGCAGTAGCATTAGAAGTTGGAGCAGTAGTAGTGATATTAGTAGTAGTAGTCACAGGGGTAGTAGCATTTGAAGGAGCAGTAGTAGTAGTTATAGTAGTTGTAGAAGAAGTAGTAGTAGTAGTAGTAGAAGTATCAATAGAATTAGTAGCAGTAGCCGTAGTAGTTGGGGAAGTCGTAGAAATAGTAGCAATAGCAACATCAGCCGCAGTCGCTGTAGTTGTTGTAGTAGTAGTAATAATAGTAGAAGTACTAGCAACAGAAATAATAGTAGTAGTAGCTGTTGTAGTAGTAGCAATCATAGCAGTAGTAGCATTAGTAGGAGTAGTAGTTGTTGTAGTAGCAGTAGTATCAAAGTAGCGATAGTACCAGTAGTAGCGATAATAGCAGTAGTAGCTATAGTAGTAGCAGCTGTAGTAGTAGTTTCAGCAGTTCATGTAGTAGTAGTAGTTGTTCATAGTAGTACTAGTAATAGTAGCATCAGTAGTTGCAATAATAGAAGTAGAACTTGCAATAGTAGAAGCTATAGCTGCAGAAGTAGAACTAGTAACAATAGCAGTAGAAGTAGCAGTTGTATTAGTAGTTGTAGTAGTAGTTGTGGTTATAGCATTAGTAATACAAGGAATAGTTGTTGTAGTATCAACAGTAGTAGTAGTAGTAGTAATAGTAGAAGTAGTAGTATTTCCAGCAGAAGCAATAGGAGTAGTAGCAGTTGTAGTAGTAGTACTGGTTATAGAAGTAGCAGTAGCAGGGGTCGTTATAGTAGTAGTAGTTGTAGTCGTAGTTGTAGTAGTAATAGTAGGAAAAGAAGTCATAGTAGTAGCAGTAGGAGTAGCAGTCATAGTTTTGATAGTAGTAGTTATTGTTGTTGTAGTAGAAGTAGTAGTAGTTGTTATAATAGTAGCAGAAGTAGCAGTAGTAGTTGTTGTTGTTATACTAATCGTAGCGGTGGTAGTGTTAGTGGCATTAGTAGTTGTACTAGTAATAGTCGTAGTAGTAGCAGCAGCAGTAGTAGTAGTAGGAGTAGTAGGAGTAGCAACATAAGTAGTAGCTGTAATAGCAGTAATAGTAGAAGTAGTAGTAGTAGGAGGAGTGGTAGTAGGAGTTGCTGTAGTAGTAGTGGTAGTAGGAGTTGTAGTAGTAGCTGTAGTAAAAGTTGCAGCAGTTGTAATAGTAGTAGTAGGAGTTGTCGTTATTGTTGTTGTAGTAGTAGTAGTAGAAGTAGTTGTAGCAATAGTAGTGGTAGTAGTAGTAGTTGTCGTAGTAGTTGTCATTGTCGTAGCAGTAGCAGGAGTAGTAGTTGTAGTAGGAGTAGTAGTAGTAGTACTTGTTGTTTTTGTGGTTGTCGTAGTAATAGTAGTAGTTGTAGTATAGGTAGTAGTAGTAATAGCAATAGTAGTCGTAGCAGCAAGGGCAGTTGTAGTAGTAGTACTCGTATTAGTAATAGTCACAATAGTAGTAGTATTAGTTTTAGCAGTAGTGGTAGTAGTTTTGGTAGTTGTTGTGGTAGTAGCAGCTGCCAATGTAGTAGTAGCCATAGTAGTAGTAGTAGCTAGAGTAGTAGTAGTAGAAGTAGTAGTAGTAGCTGTTGTAGTAGTACTAGTAGTAGTAGCAGTAGTAGTAGTAATTGTAGTAGTAGCAAAATTAGTAGCTAGAATAGGAGAGTTGCAGCAGAAGTATTTGGAAAAGTAGTAGTACTTGCAGCAACAGGAGGAGTAGTAGTAGTAGCAATAGTAGTAGTTGTTGTAGCTGCAGTAGTTATTGTAGTAATAGTATTCGCAGAAGTTGTAGTTGGAATAGTACTTGTAGTAGTTGGAGTAGTTGTAGCAGTAGTAGTAGTTGTTATAGTAGCAGTAGTAGTAGTAATATTAAGAGCAGTAATAGTAGCACTGCTAGTAGTAGTAATAGTAGCAGTTGTAGTATTAGTAGTAGGAACACAAGTAGTTTTTGTAGAAGTAGTTGCAACAATAGTAGTAGATTTAGCAATAGGAGTAGTAGTTGTTGTTGTTGTAATATTAACAAAAGTTTTAGCAGGTATAGTAGTGGTAGTAGTGGTAGTAGTAGTAGTTGCAGTAGTAGCCGTAGTAGTAGTAGTAGTAATAGTAGGTGCAACAACTACAGTAGTAATAGTAGTAGTATTCGTAGTAGAAGTTGTTGTAGTAGTAGTAGGAATTATGGTAGTAGTAGTTGCGGTAGTATAAGTGGTAGCCAAAGTAGGCGCGGTAGTAGCGAAAGGAAGTAGTAGTAGCAGTAGCAGTAGTCATTGTAGCAGTACTAGTAGAAGTGGTAATAATACTGGTAGTTTGTTGCAGTAGTAGTAGCAGAAGTAGTAGTAGGAGGAGAAGATGTAGTAGTAGTAGCAACAGCAGCAATAGTAGTTGTAGTAGAAGCAGTATTAGTAGCAGTATTAGTAGTCGTAGCAGTAGTTGGAGTACTAGTAGTAGCAGCAGTAGTAGCGGTAGTTGTAGTAGTAGTTGCAGTTGTAGCTATTGCAGCAGTAGCAGTAGCAATAGTAGTAGTAAGTGTTGTTGTATTAATAGTTTTTGCGTCGTGGCAGTAGTAGTATTAGGAGGAGTAGTAGTAGTTGTAGGAAATGAAGTTGTTGTAGTTGTAGTAGTAGTAATAGTACTAGTTGCTGTAGCAGTAGCAATAGCAATGGCAGTAGTAGTTATAGAAGTACTAGTAGTTGTTGTAGTAAAAGAAGTAGTAGTAGCAATAGTAGTAGCAGTAGCAGTAGTAGGAGTAGCAGTTGTAGTAGTAGTAGTAGTTGGAGTAGTAATAGTTGTAGTAGTAGTAGTAGTAGTAGAAGTTGTAGTAGTTGTTATTATAGGAGAATTAGTAGTTGTGGTGGTGGTAGTAGTAGTAGTTATAGTAATAGTAATAGAAGTAGCAGTATTTCTAATAGTAGTGGTAGTAGCTGTAGTAGTAGTAGTAATAGTTTTAGTCGAAGCATTTGTAGCTGCATTAGTTTTAATAGCATTAGTAGCAATAGCCAATCGTCGCAATATGGCAGTTGTACTAGTAGTTGTGTTAGAAGTCATAGTAGAAGTAGTAATTGTAGCTGTACTAGCAGAAGTAGTCATAGTGTAGTAGCATTAGAAGTAGTAGCGGTAGTAGTAGTAGTAGGAAAAGTCATAGTAGTTTTAATAGTGGTAGCAACAACAACAATAACAATAGTAGTGGTAGTAGTACTTGTAGCAACAGTAGCAGCAACAGCAGATGTAGTAGTATTACTTGGAGTAATAGTAATAGTATTAGTAGCCACAGTATTAGTAGTAGTACTAGTAGTAGTAGTACAACTAGTACTAGTAGTACTAGTAGTAGTAGCAGTAGTAGAAGCATTAGCAGTTGTAGGAGTACTAGTTCTTGCAATAGCAGCTATAGAAGTTGTAGCCATAGCAGTGGTAGCTGCTGTAGTGGGAGTGGTACTAGTAGCAGTGGTTGATGTAGTAGTAGTTGTGGTAGTAGCAAGAGTGGTAGCAGTAGTAGTTGTAGAAGTATTAGAAGTAGTAGTAGTAGTAGTAGTAGTAGTAGTAGTACTTGTCGTTGTTGTTGTAGTAGTAGTAATAATAGTAATAGTTGTAGTAGAAGAAGTAGTAGTAGCAATAGCAGTAGCAGTAGTAGTAGAAGTAGTAGTAGTAGTAGCAGCAGCAGCAGCAGTAGCAGTAGCAGTACTAGTAGTCACAGTAGTTGTAGCAGTTGTAGTAGTTGTAGTAGTTTGTAGCAGTTGTAGTAGTTGTAGTAGTTGTGTTAGTAGTAGGAGTAATAGAAGTAGAAGGAGTAGTAGTATTAGTAGGAGTAGCAGCAATTGCGGTAGGTGCTGTCGTAGTTGCATTTGTGGTAGTAGCAGTCTTAGTAGTTGTAGCACTAGTAGCAGTTGTAACCGTAATGGTAGCAGAAGTAGCAACAGCAGGAGTAGCTGTAGTCGTAGTAGAAGCAGTAGCAGTGGATATTGTAGCAGTAGTATTAGCCGTAGTATTAGTAGCAGTAGTAATAGTAGTAGTGGCATCAGCAGAATTAATACTACTACTCCTATGCCGACTTGTGCTACTACTACTACTATTCCTATCGCAACCACTCCTACCACGTCTCCTACTACTAATACTACTATCACTTCTATAGCTACTATTCTTATTACTTCTACACCTATTCTTACTCTTGCTACTACTACTACTACTCCTGCTCCTACTACAACTACTCCTAATCCTGCTGTTGTTACAGTTGATACTACAACTTCTACTACTGCTGCTGCTGTTGCGGCTGCTTCTACTTCTACAGCTACTACTACTCCGTGTACTACTACTCCTATTACTCCTATTACTACTATCACTACTACTAATACTACTACCACTTCTGCTACTACAATTGCTAATTCTACAACAACTACTACAACTACTACTGCTAAAATGTTATTGCAACTACTACTTTTGCTGGTACTACTACTTCTCCTTGTGCAACTATCGATACTACTACTACTACTACTACTTCTACTACTACTGCTACTATTACTACTACTTCTCCTACTATGACTATTAATGCTACAATGACTAATGCTACCACAACTACTGCTCCTCCTCCTACTATTACTGTGACTACTACTACTACTACTAATGTTACAATTGTTGTAGCCACTGCAACTCTGACTTCTGGTACTACTGCTAGTACTGCTACTACTATTAATACTATTACTACTACTATTTCTATAACTACTACTATTGTTGCTTCTGCTACTACTAATAGTACTACTACTACCACGACTACTACTAATTTTTCCACTAGTACAACTAGTGCTACTACTACCACTACTACTGTTGCTGCTACTGCTACTTCTCCTACAACAACAACAACTAATCCCACTACAACTGCAACAACTATTGCTACTTCTACTACTACTTCTACTACAAGTGCTACTGCAATAGCCACAGCTGCTACAAGTACCGCTACTGCTCTACTTATCCTACAACTACTATAACTATTGCTGCTGCTACTACTACTAGACTCCTAGTGCTTCTACTACTATTACAACTACTACTGTTGTTGCTGCTACTTCTGCTGCTACTACTACGGCTACTACTACGACTAGAACTTCTACTAATTTCACTGCTACTACTTCTACTTCTGCAACTACTAATACTGCAACTACTACTACTAGTACTACTTATGGAGATTCAACAACGACTACTACAACTACTATGACTACTAATTTTGCTAATATTGCTGCTACTACTATTGCTACTACAATTTCAACTACTACTACTACTACAACTGCTAAAATTGCTTCTACTACTGCTATAACTCCTAGTGCGACTACTCCTAATACTACAACTACTACAACTACTGTTATTGTTGCTGCTACTAGTACTACAACTACTTCTATTACAAGTTCAGTTACAACTTCTTCTACAACTATTACTACTGCTACTACTACTACAACAGCTGCTGCTACTAGGGGTGAGCAAAAAAAACCGGAAAACTAGTTAACCGAACCGTACCGGTTAGAACCGTACCGAAAAACCGGTTATCAGTGCAAACCGGTACGGTTCCGGTTCTGAAATTTCACAGAACCAGTTTCCCGGTTCCAGTTCCGGTTATTCGTTCTCTGAAAAACCAGTTAACCGAAACCGTACCGGTTTTCCTCTTTACATATAAAACCCTAACCCTAACCCCAACCCTAACCCTTGTGCCGCCTCCGCGCCTCGGCCTCGCCTCGCCCTCGCCTCGCCCCTGCGCTTGCAGCAATGCGCCGCTGTCGCCGTCTAGGCCTCGCCCTCGCCTCGACCCTGCGCTCGCAGCAACGCACCGACGCCGCCGCCTCAGCCTCGGCCTCGGCCTCGCCCTCACCTCACCCCCGACCTTGCAGCAATGCGCCGACGCCGCCTCGGCCTCGCCCTCGCCTCGCCCCCGAGCTCGCAGCAACGCGCCGACGCCCCCTCGGCCTCGCCCTCGCC
>RXID01021574.1:0-10264 GCA_005019695.1 Trichopus zeylanicus subsp. travancoricus
ACTACTACTACTTCAAAGACTACTTCTGCTACTACTGCTATTATGATTACGTCTACTACTACTACTACTACTAATACTTCTACTACCACTACTACAACTACAACAACAATGACTACTCCTACTACAATGACTATTACTATTACCGCTATGATAATTACTACTTCCTCTACCAATGCTACTACTACTACTGTTGCGTTGTTGTTGCTACAGCTACTACAACTACTGCTATTTTTGCTACTACACCTTCTACTACTACTACTTCAACTACTGCTACTATAGCTAATACTACTACTTGTCTAAGTTCAACTACAACTACTATGCCTATTGCCATTTCTACTACAAGCACTGCTACTAATATTGATACTCCTGCTACAACTGCTACTACTACTACTTCTACTTCTTGTGTGGCTACTTCTATTGCTATTACTACTACTGCTAGTAAAGTTGTTACTCCAACTACTTCTACTGCTGCAACTACTTCTATTGGTGGTAGGACAACTATGACTACTATGACTACTAGTACTACTAATACTACATAGGCCACTATTTCTACGAATTCTACTAAAACTACATCTACTACCTCTACTGCTACTACTACTACTACTACTACTACTACTACTACTACTACTACTACTACTACTACTGCTCCTCCTCCTACTACTACTACTACTACTACTACTACTACTACTACTACTACGACGACGACGACGACGACGACGACCACTACTACTATGACTTCTATTTCTTGTTCTACAACTACTACTTTTGCAACTACAAAAACAGCCACTGGGACTATTACTGCTACTACCACTTACGACCACTACTTCTGCTAGTACTACTAATACCACTACTATTACGACTAATACAAGTACTACAATAACTACTGCTACTGCAACTGCTACCACTAATGCTAATACTACTACTGCAAGAAATCCTACTGTTACTAGTCCTATTGCTACTGCTACTACTACTACTACTACTTCTGCAATGCCTATTACAGCTGCAACTACTATTGTAACTACTACTACAACTACTACCTCCACTACTACAACTACTTCTGTTGCAACTACTACATATGCTACTACTACTACTCGTACTATTACCACTACTTCTACTGCTACTACTAATACTACTACCACTAGCGCTACTACTACTACTATTATAATTACTTCTACTACTACTATCACTTGTACTACTACTGCTACAACAACAACAACAACTACTACTGCTTCAAATGCGGCTGCTACTACTAATACTACTAGTATTACTACAACTACTATTACCACTTATCCTACTACTACTTCTGCTACTACTTCTTCTTGCTACTACAACTAATGTTGCTACCGCTACAGCTACTTCTGATTCAATAGTAACTACTAGTACCATTACTAGTACTACTTATGATCCTACTGCTATGGCTACTACTAGTTCTACTACAGCTACTTCTACTCCTGCAACTATAACTACTACTACAAAAGCTATTGCCGCTACTAGCACTACTTCTCTGACAACTACTACAACTGCTACAACTATCAGTATGGTATCTACTGCTATTATAGTTTCTACGACTGCTACTGCTACTTTTGCTATTAGGACTATTACAACGATTACTACTACTACATCTTCCACTACTTCGACAACACCAACTATTACTATTGCTACTACTACTGCTTATGCTACTCCTATGACTACTACTGACGCTTACAACACTACTACTACTACTGCTACTACAACTACTACTACCGTTGCACCAACTATTACTACTACTGCTGCCACTACTACCAATGCTCTGCTGCTGCTACTACTACTACTGTTACTCCTACTAACACTACTGCTGTCACTACTACTGCTGCTACGACTTGTATTACTACTACTACTACTACTAATACTACTAATGCTCCTACTACTTCGACTACTCTTACTTCTGCTACAACAATAGCAACTACAACTACTAATATTACTACTACTACTACTACTGCTACTGCTACTATTACTACAACCACTACTGCTACTATTACTATCGCTACTACTCTATAGCTACTACAACAACTATAACAACTACTACTACCACTTCTAAGACTACTGCTACTATAACTACTACTATAACTACTACTACTACTACTACTATAACTACTACTACTACTACTACTACTACTATTCCTACTGCTACTACTAATATTACTACCGCTACTACTGCTACTATTGCTACTGCTACTTCCAATACTACTATAATTACTACCACTACTACTACTTCTCCAACTTCAACTACTACTAAAACTGCTGCTACTTGTGACGCTCCTGCTAATACTACTGCTACTGTTGCTGCTATTGCTACTGTTGCTTCTACTACCACTTCTACTGCCACTACAATAACTACAACTACAACAACAACTGCGACAACTACTAATGCTACAACAACATCTATTGCTACTGCTACTACCTGTCCTACTACTTCTACTACTGTTACCGCTATTACGTCTAGTACTACTACTACCACCACTACTACTACTACACTGCTACAACTACCACTATTGCTACAGCTACTGCTACTACTACTACTACTTCTCCTACTTCTCCTACTTCTCCTAGTGCTACTACTATGACAATGACTACTACTTTTGTTACTACTACTACTGCTGCTGCTACAACTACTACTACTACCTCGACAACTAAAACTACTACTACCACTTCTACTCCTACTACTTCAGCTATTGTTGCTTCTTCTACTACTACGACTGCTGCTACTACAACTTGTACTAATACCACTTCAACTACTACTACTACTACTAGAGCTCCCACTCCCACTACTTCTACAACAACAACTGCTACTTCTCCTACTACTATGACTACAACTACCATAACTACTGTAGCTGCTGCTACTACTCCTACTACTACCTCAACTGGTACTACTGATACTCCAACTACTACTACTACTTCTACTACTGCTAATACAATTGTTACTCCTACTACTACTACAGGTACAGCTACAGCTTCAACTACTGCTACTACTCCAACTATTACTTCTACTTCTGCTGCTTCTGTTGCGAGTACTAGTACTGCCACTACTACAACAACTATAACTTGTGCTATAACTGCAACTTATAATATAACTACTACTAGTTCTACTTTATCTATTGCTACTGCTTCTACTACTACTTCACCTACTACTACCACTGCTACTACTACTACTACCACCACTATAGCAACTACTACTACTACTACTACTACTACTACCGCTACTACTACTACCACTAGTGCTACTACAGATGCTACTATTCCTACTTCTACTACAACTACAACTTTAACTACTACTATTACTTCCGCTACTACTACTGCGGCTACTACTACTACCACTATAGCTTCTACTACTACCGCTGCTACTCTACTAATACTTCTCCTTCTACTATTAGTTATGCTACTACAACTACTGCTACTATTACTACTACAGTAATATTGGCTACTATTACTACTACTACTACTAGAATGACTACTGCTACAATACTACTACTATTATTACAACTACTGCTATTACTACTACTAAGACTACTATTGCTACTACAACTACAATGATAACAACAAATATGACTACTACCACAGATACTACAACTTCTCATACAACAATAATAACAGCTATTGCTACGGCTACTGTTACTACTATAGCTATGACTACTGCTATTGTTACTACTACTACTACTACTAATACTCCTTTTACTACTACGACTACTACTACCACTACCACTGCTGTTGCTACTACTGTTGCTTATTCTACTACACCAACTACAAGTACTACTGTAACTACTTTGGCTACTACTACTATTGCAATGACTACTACTACTCCTACTGCTGTTATTGCTAGTGCTGCACTACTAATGCTACTACTACTACTATTACTACTACTGCTACTAAAACTACTGCTACAACTATTGCTACTACTTCTACTACAACTACCACTAGTACTTATGCTACTACTTCTGCTTCCCCTAAGACTGCTGTTACTACTACTACTACTACTACAACTACTACTACAACAACTAATACTGCATGTGCTACTACTGCTACAACTACTACTACAACTATTACCGCTACAACAACTACTACTTCTCTTGATGCTGCTACTACTACTACTACTACTTCTAGTAAGACCGGCACTAATGTTGCTGCCTCTGCTGCTAGTGCAGCTACTACTAATACTACTACGACTTCTTCTACTACTTCTGCTACTCTAGTTGCCGCTACAACTACAACTGCTACTTTTGCTACTACGACTACTGCAACTACTGCTACTACTATTGTTGTTACTACTGTTGCAGCTACTGCTACTACAACTACTACTCCTACTACTATTACGGTTGCTGCTGCTACTGTTGCTGCTTTGCTGCTGTTGTTGCTACAGCTACTATTACTACTACTGCTACTACTTAATCCTCCGAATTCCACTAATATTACTACTACTTCAACAACTAATAATATTATTGCAACTGCTACTACTACTACTACTACAACTATTACTACTACTGCTGCTACTGCTACTATCACTACAATTGCTGCTACTTCTATGCCTACTACTTCTCCTGCTTCTACTACAGCTGCTAGTATGATAGTTACTACTACTGCTGCTGCTGCTACAACAACAACTACTGCTACTTCTACCGCTACTATTGCATCTACTACTGCTATTATTGATACTACTATTACTACAGCAATAATTGCTACTTCTGTTACTACAACTACAACAGCTACAACTAAACATTCTGCTACAGCTAATAATGCTACTACAACTTCTACACATACTCCAACTGCTATAATGACTACTATAACTGCTGCTACTCATCCTGCTGCCACTGAGGCTGCTGCTACTACTACTACTGCTTCTCCTACTTCTACAACTACTTCTACAACTAAAATTACTATAACCATTGCTACTGCTACAATTAATATTACTATTACAACTACTAGTACTATAACAACTCTAACTACAAGTAGTGCAACAGCTACTACTACTGCTACTACTACTAACAATACTACTACTATTGCTCCTGCGACTTTTACAACAGCTACTACTATAACTCCTACTACTGCTCTACTTCTTTTACCATTGCAACTATTATATTTACTCTTACTACTACTCCTCATATAATGACAACTAATATTATTTACACTAATGATAATCCTACTATAGCTGCTACTACTCCTACAACTACTACTACTATAGCAACTACAACTGCTACTCCAATTACTACTGCTCCTGCTCGTTCTACTACTGCTACTACTAATACCACTACTTCTGATATAGTGGATACTTTTGTTATTATTACTACTTTCGCTACTACTATCGCTATAATTACTACTTCTGCTCTACTACTTCTGGTACTACTATGACTACTATGACTAGTACTCGACTAGTACAAGTATTATTATGACTACTACTACTACGAATACTACTACTTTTGCTACTACTATTACTAATTCTACTACTGCTACTGCTACTGCTATCACTAACACCACTACCACTATTACTACTATTACTACTAATACTACTAATACTACTACTACGGCAACTATGACTACTTTTTCTACTACAACTACTACTACTACTACTACTTCCACTATAACTACTACCACTACTGCTGCTACGGCTACTATTACTACTACTACTACTACAAGTACTGCTATTCCTACTATTGCTTCTATTGCTACTACTACAACTACTACTACTTCTGCAACTACTGCTTGTACTATTACTACTACAACTACTATAAGAACAATAACAACAACAACTACTGCTACTGCTACTATGGCTACCACGACTATAACTACTACTACTTCTACTACTACTACTACTACTTGTGCTACCATTGCTATTACTGCTACTTCTTCTACTACTGCCACTACTATTACTTCTACGACAACTCCTACTACTACTAAAACTACTACTACAACTGCTACGACAATTACTACTGCTTCTACTACCATTATTGCTACTGCTGCTACTACTGCTGCTACTATTTTTACTACTACTGCTGCTACTACTACTACTACTACTAGTACTACCCCAACTACTAAAACTACTACTACTACTTCTACTGTTGTGATTAAAGCTACTTCTGGTATTATCGCTACTACTACTGCTACTATTCCTACTACTTCTACTACAACTATTACAATGACAACTGCCCATGTTGTTATGGCTACTATTGCTACTGTAACTTATACTGATGCTACTACAACTTCTACAACCCCTACTACAACTGCCACTACTACTAGTTTTCCTACTACTGCTACTATGACTAGTACTACAACTATTACGACTCTTGTTGCTGCTTCGGCTATTGCCGCTGCAGCTACTGCTACTACTACTACTACTTCTCCTACTTCTACGACTATTACTATCTACTATAACTATTGTTCCTACTGCTACTGCAATAGCAAATATTACTACTATAATTGCTACTACTACTACTACTACTACTGGAACAACTACTACTACGACTACTCCCGCCGCGATTGCTCTACTATAATTACTATTGCTATGATTTCTTCAAGTACTACTTCTACTATTACTACTACTCCTGCAACAACTATGACTACTATTATTTTTATAGATGATACTCCTACTGCTACTGCTACTAATCCTACTACTACTACTATAACTGCTACTCCAACTACTACTTCTCCTTCTCCTTCTACTACTGCTACTACTAATACTACTACTACTAATATGGTGGCTACCACTATTGCTACTACTACTTCTGCTACTACTATGGCTATAACAAGTACTTTAGCTACTACTTCTACTACTACTACGACCGCTATGACTACAATTATGACTTCTACTACAACTAATTCTTCTACTACAACTACAACTACAACTACTACTAATAATACTACTTCTACTACTTCTATTACTACTACTAATACTACCACTGCTGCTCCCTCTATCACTAATACTACTACTACTACTACTATTACTACTAGTACTACTACTGCTACAGCAATGACCACTATTTATACTACAACTACTACTACTACAACAACAAGTTTTGCTATTATTACTACTGCTACTACTCCTACAACGGTAACTAGTGCTACATCTGTATTGCTTCTACTACTACTAGAACTACTACTACTTTTGCTACTGTCACAATGGCTTGTATGAGTACTACTGTGACTACTTCTGCTACTATTCCTACCACTACTACTACTTCTACTACTACTAAACTACAACTACAACTACTACTACTGTTACTACTGCTACTACTGCGATTATAGCTACTACAACTACTACTTATACTGCTGCTGCTACTGCTACTATTATTACCACTACTATTACTACATCAACAATTACTAGTAGTACTACTACTGCTGCTGCTACTGTTGCTACTATTACTACTACTACAGCTGCTACTACTGCTACTACTCCTTCTGCTACCTCTCCTACTGTTATGACTACTGCTACTACTACTACTACTACTACTACTACCACAACAACAACAACAACAACAACTACTACTACTACTACTACTGTTACTACTTGTATTGCTACTACTACTACTTTTGGTATGGCTACTACTACTAATACTACTGCTACTTTTTTTCCTAAAACCAATACTAATACTACTACTAGGACTACTACTGCTACTGCAACTACTACTACCAGTCCTTCTACTACTACAACTGTGGCTACTATTCCCATTATGGCTACTACAACTACTACTACAAGTACTCATGTTGCTATGACTACTACTTCAACTACTGCTACTGCAAATGCTACTCCTACTACTTCTGCTACAGCTCCTACAACCACTTCTACAACTCCTTCAACTAATGAAATTGCTCCTACAGCTACCTCTATGGCTGCTGCTACTACAACCTCAACTAATATTGCTCCAACAACTACTACGATTGATGCTAGAACTCCCAATGCTACAGCTTCTACTATAATAACTGCTATAGCTCCTACTACTATGACTACTACTACCATAACTACTATAGCAAGAGCTACTACCACAACTACTACTACGACTTCTACTACTACTATAACTATTGCTAACTACTACTGCTACTACTCCAACAACTACTACTGCTGATGCTACTGCTACTACCACTCCTACAATGGCTACTATTGACACTCTTACTACTACTTCTACTACTAATGATACCACTATGACTTCTGCTACGACTTCTACTACTACTACGGATGCTATGACTGCTATAACTACTACAACAACTACTTTTGTAGCTACTTCAATAGCTACAGTTGCTACTACTATTACAGTGACTATAACAGCTACCACAACTACTACAACTTATGCTACAACAGCTATTTCTACAACAACTACAACAACTACTACTTCTACTTCAACTACTGCTACTTCTTCTACTACTACTTATCCTACTACTACCATTGCTACTACTAATGCTACTACCATTGCTGCTACTACAACTACTACCATTGCTACTACTGATATTGCTGCTACCACTACTACCGCTACTACTACTATAGCTACTACTATTACCGCTTCCATGACAATTGCTACTTCTCCTACTGCTACTACTTCTGCTACTACTGCTACTGCTGCTACTACTACTACTACTATTACTACTACTACTACTATTACTACTACTACTACTACTACTACTACTACTATTATTACTACTACTACTACTACTAGTACTACTACTATTACTACTACTACTATGACTACTACTACTACTACTGCTGCTGCTGCTGCTGCTGCTGCTACTACTACTACCACTACTACTACTACTACTACTATTACTATTACTACTACTACTACTACTACTACTAGAACTGCTACAACAACTACTACGATTGCTATTGCTATGACTAATGCTAATACTACTACTGCTACTACTCCTACTGCTACTACTACTGCTGCTGCTGCTACAACTACAACTACTACTCCTACTACTACTATTACTCCTGCTACTACTACTACTACTACACCACCACTGGTACTACCACTACTACTGCTACTGTAACCACTACTACTACTACTATTACTACACCTACTACTACTACTGCTACAAAATGAAGACTACTACTGCTACTACTATTGCTCCTACTGCTACTTCTAGTAATACTACTATCGCCACTAATACTGTTACTTCGGCTATTGCTGCAACTACTACTAATACAACTGTTGTGGCTACTATTATAGATATCGATACTACTTCATCAACTACTTTTGCGACTCCTGCTTTTGCCACTACTACTTCTACAACTGCTACAACTGCTATTACTATTGCTACCTTTATTGTAGTAGTAGTAGTGGTTGTTATTATTGTAATAGTAGTAGTAGTAGGAGTAGTATTAGCATTAGTATTAGTAGTTGTAGTAGTCATAATAGAAGAAATAGTAGCAACAGTAGTAGTAGTAGTAGTAGTAGTAGTAGTAGTAGTAGTGAAGTAGTAGTAGTAGCAGCAGCAGCAGTAGTAGTATTAGTTGCAGTACTAATAGTAGTAGTAGTATTAGTAGTAGTAGTAGAGCAACAAAAGTAGCAGTTATAGTAGAAGTAGTAGTAGTGGAAGTAGCAGTAGCTATAGTAGTAGTATTAGTGGTAGTAGTAGCAGCAGCAGCTACAACAACAATAGTAGAAGTAGTAGTAGTTGCAGCATTAGTGGTAGTAGTAGAAGTAATAGTGGCAGTTATAGTAGTAGTAGCAGCTGTAGCTGCAACAGTTACAGAACTAGTAATAGTAGTGGTGGTGTTTGAAATACCAGTAGTAGTGGTAGTTGGAGTAGTAGTAGTAATAGTAGTGGTGGTAGTAGTAGTAGTTGCTGCAGTTGTTGTGGCAGAAGTAGTAGTTGTTGTACTAGCAAGATTAGTAGTAGAAGCAATGGCAATAATAGTAGCTGTAGTAGTTATAGTGGTAGTAGTAGAAGTAGTAGTTGTTGTTGTAACTACTGTAGTAATAGTAGTAGTAATAGCAGTAGCAGCAGTAGTAGTACTAGCAGCAGCAGTAGCAACAATAGTAGTAGTAGTAGTAGTAATAGTAGTAGTAGTAGTAGTAGTAGTTGTTGTTGTTGTTGTTGTTATTGTTATAGTAGTCGATGTAACAGAAGTAGTAGTAGTACAAGTAGTAGTAACATGAGTCATAGCTATAGTAGTAGAATTAGTAGTAGTACAAGTAGTAGTATTAGTAGCAGCAGCAGCTGCAGTTGTAGTAGTAGTAGTAGTACTAGTTGTACTTGAAGTAGTTGTAATAATAATAGTAGCAGTATTACTAGTAGTATTACAAGT
>RXID01021578.1:0-5000 GCA_005019695.1 Trichopus zeylanicus subsp. travancoricus
AGTAGTAGTAGTAGGAGTAAGAGTAGTTATAGTAGTGGTGGTAGCTGTAGTAGTTGTAGTAATAGTAGCAATAGGAGTTGGAGTAGTAGTAGTAGCAGCAGCAGTTGTAGTAGTAGTAGTAGTAGCAGCAGCTGCCGCAGTAGTAGAAGTAGAAGTAGTAGTTGTAGTAGTTTTACTAATAGTAGTAGTGGTAATAGTAGTTGTAGTTGTAGTATTAGTAGTAGTAGCAGTAGCAGTAGCAGTATTAGTAGTAGCAATTATTGTCGGAGTACTAGTAGTAGCAATTGTACATGTAGAGTAGTAGTAGTAGTAGTAGTAGTAGTAGTAGTAGTAGCAGTACGAGTAGTAGTAGTTGTAGTAGAGTGGGAGAAGGAGTATTAGTAGTTGTTGCAGCGATAGGAGTACGAGAAGAAGTAGTAGTAGCAACTATAGGAGCAGTAGAGCTCATAGTTGTAGTAGCAGAAGTAGTCGTATTAGTAGGTGTAGTAGTAGTAGTAGTAGTAGTGGTAGTACTAGTAGTAGTTGTTGTAGCAGCAGCAGTAGTTGTAGAAGTAGTAGCAGTAGTAGTTTTAGTAGTGGTAGTAGCAGTAGTTGTAGTAGTTGTAGTGTTAGTAATAGTAGTTGTAGTAATAGTAGTTGTAGTAATAGTAGTAGTACAAGTTGTAGCAGCTGTACTAGTAGAGTAATAGTAGTAGTAGTACTAGTAGTAGGACTTGGAGTAGTAGTAGTTGTAGTAGGAGTAGGAGTAGGAGTAGTAGTGGTATTAGTAGTAATAGGAGTAGGAGTAAGAGTAGTAATAGCAATAGTATGAGTAGTAGCAGTCATAGTACAAGTAGTAGTAATATTAGTAGTAACAGCCGTAGTAGTAATGCTTATAGTTGTAGTAGTAGTATGAGTAGTAATAGAAATAGGAGTTGGAGTAGGAGTAGTAGTAGTGGTATTTGTTGTAGCGGGAGTAGTAATAGTAGTTGTTGTTGTAGTAGTAGTGGTTGAAGTAACAACAGTAGTATTAGTAGTAATAGTAGTGCAATAGTAGTATTAGTAGTAGTAGGCATAGTATTAGTAGTATTAGGAGTAGGAATAGTGGGAGTAGGAGTAGTAGTAGTTGGAATTGTAGACATAGTTGTAGTTGTAGTTGCAGTAGTAGGAGTAGGAGTAGTTGTAGCAGTGGTAGAAGTAAGAGTAGCAGGAGTAGGAGTAGGAGTAGGAGTAGTAGAAGTAGTAGTAGTTTTAGTAGTATTAATTATAATAGTATTAGTAGTAGTTCTAGTAGTAGTATTATGAGTAATAGGAGAAGGAGGAGTAGTAATAGGAGTAGTAGCAGTTCGAGTAGTGGCAGTAGTAGTAGTAGGAATTGGAGTAGGAGTAGTAGGAGGAGGAGGAGATGTAGTCATCGTAGTAGTAGTATGAGTAGTAGTAGTTGTTGTTGTTGTTGTGGTTGTTGTTGTTGTTGTAGTTATAGCAGTAGTAGTCGTAGTAGTTGTTGTTGTTGTAGTAGTATTAGTAGTAGTAGTAGTAGTAGTAGGGGTAGTAGTGGCAGTAGTAGTAATAGTAGTGGGACTCATTATAGGATTAGTAGTAGGGGTAGTAGTAGTTGTAGTAGTGGTACCTGTAGTAGTATTTGGAGTAGGAGCATTAGTTGGAGTTGGAATAGGAGTAGTAGTAGTAGCTGGAGTAGTAGTCGTATAAGTAGTTGTAGTTGTTGTTGTAGTAGTAGTAGTAGGAGCAGTAGCAATAGCAGTAGTAGGAACAGTGGCAGTAGTAGTAGTAGTAGTAGTTGAAGTAATAGTTGTTGTAGCAGTAGTAGCAATAGTAGTGGTAGTAGTAATAGTTGTACTAGTAGTAGTAGTAGTAGTGGTAGTAGTAGTAGCAGGAGTAGTAGTAGTAGTGGTAGTAGTAGTAGTTGGAGTAATAGTAGTAGTAGTACATGTGGTAGTTATAGTAATAGTAGTAGCGGTAGTAGTAGTAGTAGAAATAGTAGTAGTAGTAATAGTAGTAGCAGAAGGAGCAGCAGCAGCAACAACAACAGTAGCAATAGTAGCCGCAAGAATAGTAGTAGTAGTGTTAGAAGTAATAGTATGAGTGGTAGTAGTAATTGTGGAAGTCGTTGTAGTGGTAATAGTAGTAGTAGTAATAAGAGGAGTAGCAGTAGTAGTAGTACAAGTTGTAGTAGTAGTAATGGTAGTAGTATAAGTAGTAGTAGGAGTAGTGTAACAGTAGTAGTAGAAGTAGTAGTAGTAGTAGTAATTGTTGTCGTAGTAATAGCAGTAGATGGAGATGGAGTATTAGTAGTAGTAGTCAAGCGTAGGAGTCGTAGTAATAATAGTAGTAGGAGGAGGAGGAGTAGTAGTAGTACCAGTAGAAGTAGTAGTAGTATTGGTAGTAGTAGTAGGAGTTGGGAGTAAAAGCTTTAGTAGGAGTAGTAGAACTAGTAGTAGTAGTAGTAGTAGTATAAGGAGTCGGAGTATTAGTAGAAGTAGTCAGAGTAGGAGTAGAAGTAGTACTAGAAGGAGTAGTAGTGGGAGTCGGAGAAGTAGTAGTAGTTGTAGTACTAGTAGCAGCAGCTATAGCGGTAGGAGAAGCAACAATAGTATTAGTAGTAGTGGTAGTAATAGTAGTGGTAGGAGTAGTAGTTATTATTGTTGTTGTTGTTGTTCTAATATTTGTAGCAATTGTGGTAGTAGTAGTAGTAGCAGTTCTAGTACTAGAAGAAGTAGTAGTAGTAGTAGTAGTGGTAGTAGTAGCAGTCTTAGGAGCACTAGTAGCAGTAGGAGTTAAAGGAGCAGTAGTAGCATTAGTAGTACTTGTAGGAGAGTAGTAGTAGTAGGAGTAGAAGTAGTAGTAGAAGTAGTAGTAGTAATAGTAGCAGCAATAGTAATAGTATTGGTAGTTGTAGTCATAGTACAAGTCATAATAGTAGTAGTAGCAACGGTAGCAGCAGCAACAATGGTAGTCGTAATAGTAGTAGTAGTAATAGTAGTAGTCGTCATACTAGTTGTAGTAGCAGTAGTAGCGGCAGCAGCAGCAGAAGTAGTGGTAGTAGTAGGAGGAGAGTTAGGAGGAGGAGTGGTAGCAGTAGGAATAGTAGCAGTAGTTAGAATAGTTGTATTAGCAATAGTAGCAGAAGTAGCAGTCATAGTACGAGTATAAGGATTACTAGTAGTAGTAATAGTAGTAGTAGTTGTATCAGTGGGAGTAGCAGCAGCAGCAGTAGTAATAGTATTAGTAGTATTAGCAGCAGAAGTCGTAGTAGTAGTAGCAGTAGTACAAGTTTGAGTGGGAGTAGTAGTACGAATAGTAGTAGTTGAAATAGTGGTAGTAATAGTAGCAATAGTAGTAGTAGCAATAGCCATAGTAGTAGCAGGAGTAGTCATAATTGTAGTAGTTGTTGGAGTAGGGGTAGTAGTCAAAGTAGGAGTAGTAGTAGTACTAGGAGTTAGAGTAGGAGTAGCAGTAGTAGTGGTAGTAGTAGTAATAGTAGCAGTAGTAGATGGAGTAGTAGCCGAAATAGTAGTAGCAACAGCAGTTGTTGTTGTTATTGTAGTAATAGAAGTAGTAGTTGTAGTTGTAATAGAAGTAGCAGTAGCAGTAGCAGTAGCAATTAGGGAAGGAGTTGTAGTTGTAGCAGTTGTAGCAGTAGTAGTGGTAATAGTACTAGTAGGTGTAGTAGTTGTAGTAGTAGTAAAAGTTATAATAGTAGTAGCAGCAGCAGCAGTAGAAGTAATAGTTGTAATTGTAATAGCAGTAGGAGTAGAAGTAGTAGTAATAGTAGTATTAGTAGTAGTAGTAGTTGTTGTTGTTATAGTAGTAATTGTAGAAACAACAGTGGCAGCTATCGTAGTAATTTAGTATTCATAGTTATAATAGTAGTAGTACGAGTTGGAGGAGTAGTAGGAGCAGTCGTCGTAGTAGTAATACAAGTAATAGTTGTAGGAATAGTAGTACTACCAGTAGTAGGAGTAGGAGCAGGAGTAGGAGTAGTAGTAGTTGTAGTAGTGGTAGTAATATGAATAGTAGTCATAGAAGTGGTTGTAATTGTATTAGTATTAGTAGTAGAAGTAGTAGAAGAAGCAGTAGAGTAATAGTAGTATTTGTATTAGTAGTAACAGTAGTAGTAGTAGTAATAGTAGTAATGGTAGTAGTAGTAAGACTAGTAGTACTAAGACTTGTAGTAGTAGTAGTAGAAGCAATAGCAATAGTGGTAGTAGTAGCAGCAGAAGTAGCAACAACAGTAGTAGAAGTTGTAGTAGCAGTTGCAACAATAGCAAGATTTGGAGTAGCTTTAGTAGGAGCAGGAGTATTTGTAGTAGTAGCAAGAGTAGGAATAGGTGTAGAAGTAGTAATAATTATAGCAGTAGTAGTAGAAGTGGTAGTATTAGTACTAGGAGTAGGAGAAGTGGTAGTAGCAGTAGGTGTAGGAATAGTAGTAGTTGCACAAGTAGGAGTAGGACATGTGGTAGTAATTCAGCTGCTGCTGCTATTACTAATACTACTACCGCTACTACTTCTGCTACTAGAACCGTTGTTACTACTTCTACTACTACTACTGTTGCTACTGCTACTTCCGCGACTACTACTACTTTGACTACTACGGCTACTTATGCTACTACTTCCACTACTACTACTATTACAACAACGGCTACTGCTTCTATTGCTGCTACTACTACTGCAACAATTGCTACTGCCACTACTGCCACTTCTATTACTTCTACAAGTGCTAGTACTACTACTACTGCAACTTCTACTACTTCTATTACTACTACTACACATACTGTTGCTTATCTGGGTACTGCTACTACTACTAATTCTACTATTACTACAATTGTTAATACTAGTACAAATACTACTACTACTACTACTACAACAGCAACAATAACAACCACTACTACTCCATCTCCTCCTACTATTATTATCGTTACTGCTACAACTGCTACTGCTACTCATCCTACTACTACTACTACTACTACTACTACTAGTACTATTATTATTACAACTACTAC